>CM028140.1:18704331-18790711 GCA_016403345.1 Corylus heterophylla
AGACTAATTAAATTGCACTTTGTTTACGGTATTCAGATTGTCCAAGTTTTCACTTTAAAAAAAAACCATGTTGATGTGCCAATCCCGTAACTTTTAAGCAATGAAAAAAATAAAATAAAAAAAAATAAAAAAATAAAAAAATGAAGATAAATTTTTTCTCATCTGAAAGACTGAAAAAGAAGGAAATTGAATGAGCTTATACAAGGGAAGCGTGGAGCTCGTGCATCAATTTATATATAGCATATCATTTTCTAAATTAAATGAAAATATTAGTTTCGGTAATGTAATATTAAGAAAGCTGGTAATTAAGACCCTAAAATGGTTAAATCGATAATAAGAATATAATGGTGCAATATGATGACAAATGGTTATTAGAAAATGGGATGCAATAAAAGAAATAATGCCTCACATAATTGTAAATCATTCATATATATAACTTTAACAAGTGAAGATTGGAGCAGATATTATTACAACAACCTGAGAAACTTATAATACATAAATAATGCATATTAAGGAAAGCTCCATTAATGCCCATAACCTCAACTTCTCTCCGACTTGACCTTCCTTTGCAAGTGAACAATTTTGACCATAAAAAACACAACAATCTTGTCTTTCAAATTATCAAAGCTTCGAAAGTAAGCTTGTCTCTAAGATGTTTTGATGATTAGTGTGCCACAAACTTCCCAAAATCCAACAATAAACCCAACTACCATGCTAATGTAGAATGATAATGACTCAATTCTCCATCAATTTTCGTTGGCTACTCTATTACCCCCATTTGGTGTTACTTCATCCTTTGAACACTTAGTCAAAAGAGGAGGCCTATAGAGTAAAGAGTTACCTTCGTAGATGGAAGAGTCATTAAGTGTTTGAAGTTGATTCTCAGTTGGAATTTTCCTAAACAAGTTGTTGAATGACAAATTCAAGTGACTTACGAAGTTGAAAGAAGACAAACTTTCAGGGACATGACCATAAAGCTCATTCATTGAGAGATCAAGTGATTTTAACAAGTATAAATCCCCAATTTTTTCAGGAACTCTTCCAGTCAGATGATTCATTGATAAATTCACATTGACCAATCTTAAAAGGCTTGTTATATTGCCAGGTATTTCTCCCAATAGATTGTTACTTGAAAGGCCTATATATGGAGTGAACAAGATTAATGATTTTATACTCATATAGATATTCTCTTCCCTTAGAAACCAGCAGTATATGATCGTAATGGTCAGTATAACTATAATCATCTCTACTCCAATTTCCTAAACATTGAGGGATTGCTTCTAAGAAAGCATTGTGTGCAAGGTCTATGATCTGGAGCCTTGAAAGAAGACATAATTGAGGAGGTATGTCCCCGTGAAACAAGTTGGACTTAGGCCTAACCTCAATAAAGACAAAAAACTTTCTCCTATCCATACTGGAAGTTCTCCAAAGAATTTGTTTCCACCAAGATCAAGGCTTCTTAAGTTTCTATAGTTTCTAAAGAAAGAAGGATGCTCTCCTTCAAGATGATTTTGGCGCAACGATAATATAACTAGTAAACTCAAATATTGCATTGAACTTGGAACATTGCCGGATATATTGTTATTTGCTAAGTCCAATACCTTAACTGCTGTAAATCCTTCCAATGAGGGGGTAGTTTACCTAAGTTTTCAAGAATAGATCCAGAAAACATTTTATGCTTGAGAAGTAAGTGGGAGTGGACCCTTTAAATTGTTGGAACCCAAATCAAAATAATATGCTGAAGGATGAAATTGAAAGTATGGTACCTGTCCGTGAAGATTGTTACCAGATAGAATCCAATAGGTGACATTTGGGCAGTACTTCCTAAGGCCATACAGAATGGTGTCGGAAATGCCAGCATTGTTTAGCCCAAGAAATTTGAGTTCATTTTGTATTTTAATCCACACTGAAAAGTTTGGGCCGATCTGCACATTTGCTAATTCGATATATCTCAGCTTAAAAGGAGGAACCCGGTCTTGACATCTAAAACCAATGTCCATTTCGCATAAAATTTGGAGTCAAGAGTAGAGATTCTAATCGGGTGAGATTTTGAAAATGAGCCTCACTTAGAACACCTTCCCAAGAATTCGAACCAAGTCTCAACGAAACAAGCATTGACAGTTTCCCGATGCTTTGTGGAATGGTTCCGTTCATTTGATTCACCGAGACGTCAAGTGCTTGCAATGATGATAAGTTTCCGATAGAATCAGGCAGTGAACCCCAAACAAAGCTTTCAGAGAGGTCAAGTGTTTGAAGACTACTATTGGAACATTTAGACAAGCCATCCACAAACTCAGTTGTCTCCCCACTTATGTTGGTGAATTGCAGATGTAATGTTTGCAAGTTGCAAAGATTAGAAAATGAGCTTGGTATCTTTCCAATTATATTGTTGACAGATAAATCAAGCTGCGCAAGTTGGCTAGATGTCCCATACCATCTAGAATAGCACCTCTAAGAAAACTGGACCCAAGATTTATTGTTGAAAGCCCACTCACATTTGACAACCGGGGAGGTATGAAGGAGTTAAAACTATTGGAAGAGAGATTAAGGACTGAAAGCAATGTGAAGTTGTTGGGGGGGAATAGAGTAAGGAAGATTAACAAGTCTACAACCATGTAGGTGTAACTCCACCAAGGGAGGGAGCATATTAACCGCATGAAGCCAATCTGTAACTTCCTCGAGATTTACATATCCCAAATTATGGTACATAAAAGAAGGATTAGGAAACCCATCAAACCATTGTTGGCTTTTGACTTCCAATACCCATTCTGGAAAGGGAATGACCATTTGGATGTTGGATGAAAATTGTTAAAATAAACTATAGAATACTAGAGAATATAGGGATAAACTGAATATTGTATTTCTGTGTGTCTAGAACTGTATACAATGGGGTCTATTTATAGTTGAATAAGGCCAGACAGAATAGGAATTACAATCAAGGAATTAATGTACAATATTACAAAATAATATTAATGTATATACAGGGAAAATATATCAAATCAGCAATTATGGTGATTGTCAGCAATTATGGTGATTATCAGCAATTATGGTGATTATCAGAATATAATCAGAATATATTCTGATTATATTCTAACATCCCCCCTCAAACTCAAGGTGATAATGTAGATGCCAACTTGAGTTTGGAAACAAGTTCACGGAATCGTCCAGGTGGATGTGCTTTGGTGAACACATCCGCCAACTGATCAGCGGAAGCAATGGGACAAAGACGGAGAGTCCCCTGCAAAAGATGATGGCGCACAAAATGACAGTTGATCTCAATGTGTTTAGTACGTTCATGAAATACGTCATTATGCGCAATTTGAATCGCACTTCGATTGTCACAAAAGATAGGAGAACTGGAGGCCTGAGAAACACCCATATCATGTAGGAGCCAACGAAGCCAGAGGAGCTCAGAAGTGGTGTCGGCAAGAGCACGATACTCAGCTTCGGTGCTAGAGCATGCAACAACTGATTGTTTCTTGCTACGCCAAGAGATGAGAGAATCACCAAGTAAGAAACAATAACCCGTGGTGGAACGACGATCAGTGGGATCACCTGCCCAATCAGCATCTGAATATACATGTAAGTCTAATGATGAGTGAGAAGAGAAATGCAAACCATGAAACAGAGTGCCCTTCACGTAGCGAAGGATGCGAAGAATAGCCGCATAATGAACCGAGCGTGGTGCTGTCATAAACTGACTAACAAGGTGGACTGCATAGGCAAGATCCGGTCGTGTCACAGTAAGATAGATGAGACTGCCAACTAACTGTCGATAGAGAGTGGCATCGAAAAGTAGCTCACCATCAGTGGCACGAAATTTGACATTTGTCTCTAGAGGGCTATGAACAATTTTGCAATCAGTAAGGCCAGCTAGTGAGAGGAGATCTGAAGCATACTTGGCTTGAAAGAGATAGTAACCTTTTGGATCAGAAGACACTTCCAATCCAAGAAACTAGCTGAGAAAACCCAAATCCTTCTTCTCAAATTGTTGGCTCAAAAACTGTTGAAGGTTATGAATACCAACAGTATCATCTCTAGTAATAATCATATCATCAACATACAGTAAGAGGAGAATGAGACCAGCATCAGATCGCCGGATAAAAATAGCAAAGTCATAGGGGCTAGAAACAAACCCAATCTGCGTAATAGTGGAACTGAATTTGGCAAACCAAGCTCGTGGAGCTTGTTTGAAACCGTACAATGCCCGGCGAAGTCGGCAAACCTTGTGTGGCGGATGATCGTACCCAGGAGGAGGCTGCATATAAACTTCTTCACTAAGATCACCATCGAGAAATGCGTTTTTCACATCCATTTGAAAAAGATCCCAATGACGCACAGAAGCCACAGCAAGGAATGATCGAATAGAAGTAAGGTGAGCCACTTGTGCAAAAGTCTCTTCATAATCAATACCATACTCCTGATTGAACCCCTTTGCCACAAGACGTGCCTTGTATCGCTCAATAGAACCATCAGATTTTGTCTTAATCTTGTAAACCCACTTGCACCCTACCGTTGTTTTGCCTGGAGGTAAATCAACTAAGTCCCAAGTATGGGTTTTGGAAAGGGCATTAAGTTCTTCAGACATAGCATTCTGCCAAAGAGGGTTAGTATGAGCCTCACGGAAGGAGTGAGGTTCATGGAGAGTAGCAAGATCAGAATAACTGTGATAATCATGAAGATGGGAAGGAAGAGATGTTACTCGTGTAGAACGACAAGGGATAAAGGGAGCGGGCTCAAGAGTAGATGGATTTACAGACAGGGCAGAGTCATTGGGGTCGACCGTCGGAATGTCGTCTAGAGAGCTTGTCATCCCTGCATCAAGATCAATAGTGTCGGGGAGCAAATCAAGCGAGACATTAGTGAAGATAGGAGAAGAACTAGAGGAACGAGTAGGAAAAGACTCCATATCACTAAATAGCCTATGTTCCCAAAAAGTGACGTGCTGCGAGATGCGGAGCCGTTTGGAAATAGGATTATAACAACGATATCCTTTGTGTTCAATGCCATACCCAAGAAAACAACATAGACGAGAACGAGGTTCTAATTTTGTGCGTTCATGGGATGGAAGTAGCACAAAACAGACACAACCAAAGAGGCGGAGAGATTGGTAATCAGGAGGAGATCCATACAAAAGTTCATAGGGGGACCTATTTAAGGTAGTGGGAGACGGGACCCTATTAATGGTATAAACAGCGGTAAGAGCGACTTCTCCCCAAAAGTGTTCAGGGATAGAAGCAGATAGGAGCAAAGCCCTAACAGTGTCTAAGATGTGCCTGTGTTTACGTTCAACACGACCATTTAGTTGAGAAGTATTTGGGCATGAGTGATGGGGAAGAGTGCCATTTTGTTTGAGGGTAGTAAGAAAGGTAGATTCACGATATTCCATAGCATTATCAGAACGAAAAATTTTTATGTTGCGAGAAAATTGGGT
Source organism: Corylus heterophylla (assembly GCA_016403345.1). Lineage (NCBI taxonomy): Eukaryota > Viridiplantae > Streptophyta > Magnoliopsida > Fagales > Betulaceae > Corylus > Corylus heterophylla. The sequence goes on from CM028140.1 coordinate 18,709,766, forward strand.
TTGAATCATCCGTTGAAATTCAGAGTAAATTTTTGGAAGTTCAGACTGATTTTGTAAAAGATAAAGCCATGTGTATCGAGAAAAATCATCCACAAAAATGACAAAATAGCAGGATCCACCCATGGTGGGAATAGGCGCAGGGCCCCATACATCAGAATGCACCAAATTAAAAGGAGCAGAAGAAACAGATGCACTATTATTAAAAGGTAAAGCACTTTGTTTTCTAAGTTGACATGCAACACAATCAAATGACTCAGACTCAACAGACCCTAATTGACCACTTGTAGCTAAAAAACGAATACGAGAAATAGATGCATGTCCTAAACGAGAGTGCCATAAACTGAGGGTGGTAGAGGGAGACCGAGATGGAGTGGCAGCTGACACAGCAGGAGGAAGATGGAGTGATGAAAGCTCAAACAAACGTCCAATCTTACGGGCGGTCCCAATTAGCTGTCCCGTCTGTGGATCCTGCACATCACAACCTCGGTTAGAAAAGTGTAGTTCTAAGCCAAGTTCACAAAGTTGACCAACAGATAAAAGATTTAACGAGAGATTAGGCACTAAGTATGTATCAGACATAGATAGTTGATGAGTTGAAAGCAGACCCGACGTGACTAACAAAGAAGATGGGAACCATTAGCGGTGTAAATGGTGGTAGGCCTAGGTAACACAGATTTTGCGAGAAAATATGGAAGAATTCGGTGTCATGTGATTACAACAAGCGAAATCAATATACCAAGAGGAATTACAGTGTGGTGGACATGGCGATATTAAAATTGGACTTAGATAAAACTGATGAATGAGAGCTTGATTTACGTAGGAGAAAGAGTACTGGGTTGGGGTGCAATATCGGTGTAAGACATATCTGATGTATCAGTATGAGTGACCGCAGCAGCCTTATGACTAGGAGCTTGATGATTCCCACGAGAAAGTCTTTTCCTGCATTCACTATATCTGTGGCCAAACTTCTGACAATAGTGGCACTGGATGTTGCAATTGGATGAGGAAGACCCAGCAGGAATAGAATTAGGAGCACGCGCACTGCGGGATGCAGTGGCCATGACCATCTCAGAGGTGTGTAACTTCATAATAGAGAATCGAGTCTCTTCTTAAACAAGTTCACTAAGAGCACTCTCCAAAGATGGCAGTGGTGAGCGGTGAAGAAGAGAAGCTCGAGTATGCTCAAACTCATCTCGAATTGCCGTAAGAAACTCGGCTAGGCGCATGCTATCGTGAAAAGCGATGTACTCAGAGGCATCAACCTTATCCCTCCACTTTGGCTCACATAGTGCTAATTGATTCCAAAGACAAGTCATTTGTGAATAAAAATCAGTAATACTCTGACCTGGTTCCTAGCGCATGTGATGGAGTTTGGTCTCAATCTGAAACCGCTGAGCTAGATCAGTAGTGCTGTAGCGCTGAGCTAACATATCCCAGACATCTTTGGCATTGTCAAGATTGCCAAATGTCATGCTGATGGAGACAACACAAGTGTTGGAGAACCAAGAAATAATCCTGTAATGGATACTTTTCCATGTGCGGAGGCGGGTTAAGAAAGCATGCACAGGGTTCCTCTTTTCCAAAGAAGAGGCTTAGGTTCTTCACTGAAACATACTCCCAAAGACAATGTCCTTTGAGCCACCTACTCATATTTTGAGACCAAGCCGGGTAATTGGAGCCATCGAGAATAGTAGGGATAGGTTGAGTAATATCTTTGGTGTTTGGGAGAGTGGTAGGAGGTACGGCCATTTTTTTTTTTTGGGATATAATCTGGTGTGGTAGGGTAGGTTCTATGAGCCTAGTGCGAGAATCAATCTGGTGTGGTCGAGAGTATGATAGGGGATATGAGCTTGTTTTTAAGGGTTAAGATCTGGTGTGGCTGAGTGTATAGTAAGGAGTATAGGCTTGGTTCAAGAGGGCTGAGATCTAGTGTGGCTAGGTGTACTGTAGGTGTGTAAGCTCAAAAAAGTAGGAATAATCTAGTGTGGCAGGTTGTATAAAAAAAAATGAGCTCAACAAGACAACTTACAAGGTGGCGGCGCGTGGTGGCGCGTGGCGGCTCTGGGTGGCGCGTGCTTCGGCTGGTTCGACAGATCGGCAGCCTCCGATCACGAATCTGTGATTCGTTTTTGAAAACGGCTGACAGGGGCAGCACGTGGTGGCCGGAAATGGTGCGTGGCGGTGGTTCAAAATTCCACAGAAGGTTGTGGCGGCGCATGGGGTCTCCTGGTGGCGTGTTCTTTCGGCAGGTCAGTAGATCAGCAGCCTCCGATCTGGATTCTAGCAGAATTTTCTGAAAACGGTTGACTGGGGCGGCGCGTGAGGCGCATGAATAGTGACACAGAGACTTCAGGCAGCGCCTAGGGCGCGTGAATAGTGACACAGAGACTTCAGGCGGCGCATGAGAGCGTGTTGGAATTCAGAATGTTGATCTGATAACTCGACAGGACAGATCAGACCTTTTTGAGCCTGTTGGTATAATAATTTTATCAAAACAAGATCGAAAAAGTCTTTGAACGGACTGACTTCCTACTTCTTTAGACAAGGCCAAAACTTCACTCTGATACTATGTTAAAATATACTAGAGAATATAGGGATAAATTGAATATTGTATTTCTGTGTGTCTAGAACTGTATACAATGGGGCCTATTTATAGTTGAATAAGGCCAGACAGAATAGGAATTACAATCAAGGAATTAATGTACAATATTACAAAATAATATCAATGTATATACAGGGAAAATATATCAAATCAGCAATTATGGTGATTGTCAGCAATTATGGTGATTATCAGCAATTATGGTGATTATCAGAATATATTCAGAATGTTACACGAATTGAGGTCTAGATATTTGAGCTTTGATAGATTCCCAAGTTGGGAATTCACAAAGTTGTTGATTCGGAGAAGCCCACCGCAGTCGACAATTTGCCCCAATATATGGCTTGCATGGGCATAAGCCCATATTGTTAAACGGATTAGATCGTCTTTATATCACTTGAACTTTAGAGTAATCATGGTCAAAATTTTACTTTGTCCCATCTAATAGTTATAAGTGTCAAATTACTTAAAAATCTTAAATGACATGGTAATTTATTCACTACCATTAACAACATCAATAATGCTAAATACTATCTTTTTATCTAATAATTGTTTTACAATGTGGATGTAACACTTTCAACCAACAATCGAATATATATATATATATATATATATATATATATATAACAAAAATTAATCCCAAAATTAATTAAGAGCATCACGTAAAAATTGTTAGACAATTGTTTCTCACATTTGTCTTAACCTCATATAGAACATTAAATTTGTGAAATATTTCTCTTAACCATAAAATGCTCTTATGCTCTCCATTTGATTTGAAATCATGTGAAGAACGCGGAATTTGCCAAAAGACAAAAGTAAAACATGTGACTATCAAGAGCAACCGAAGCATATGATATGCCAAATTACATGATTTAAAGGCCAATATTGATCACAGTAAAGTAAAGAACAGGTCCAAAATCAGAGGGATCAGTTTCTACTTTAAGATAAAAATTAAAAATTAAAAAATAAATAAATAAATCTGGGTCGGTTATCATTTCTTCTTGAAGTAGTTCCCATTGTAGATAAAGAGAGTAACAGAGAACCTATTAACTTCCAAGAGACAGAATATGAAGTAGGACTATAAAGTTGTAGTAAAGGCACAACCTTTCACCAATCTAATTCTGCTCACATCGAGGTACGATGATATCTATGTTGTCACGAATCTCTGTAATTGTTGCTCTAAATTACTTGTGTTTCCTTCAAATCAATCCTGTATCTTGGAACCCTTTTCTCAACTCTTTTGTCGTATGTTTCACTTTAGCAGACTGTTTCCTATATTCAAATTTCTTATCTTTTTTCTTTTTCTTTGTGTTTCCTGAATCTGTTTTTAGATGGTGGATGATGGGTAACCTTAAGCATTGCTTGATCCCCTTGTAATATATATAGCATCAGAAAGTTCAATGATTGGTACTATTATTATAGGTGATTTACCCAATTCCCTGAATTCACAATGAAATCTGCTCTTATAAGCACTAATTCCTTCACTACAAAAAACTGGTCATTTTCTGATGTGGCAAACAGTGTCATTTTTTTGCTACGTCAGTAAATCCTGACGTGCTAAAATTGGCACGTCGACAAATTTTTTACTGACATGTCAAAAGTCACACGTCAGGATTTACTGACGTGTTAAATATAACACGTTAGTAAATCCTAACGTGTGACCTTTTGACACGCCAGTATATTTTCATTCAATTTAATTTTTTAAAAATTTATTTAAATAACTTTTAATTTTATAATTTTTTGACGTGTCAAGGTCCGACTCATCAGAAAATTTCTGACGTGCTACTTTGACACGTCAGAATTTCTTATTATTATAATTTTTTTTTTTTTGTTTAATATCATGTTTATAATATATTTCATCTAACTTTTGTTTTTTATTAGGAACGATTTTAAATGAAAATGATACTCAAAATCTTTCCAGATCTTTATTAATTAAATAAAAATATTAATGCTGCTCTTGACTTTGATTTATTATTATTCTTCATTCGCTCTTGACTTTTCCAGGAGGGTTTACTGACGTGTCAGACAACCTGACACGTCAGTAAACCTATGTCAATAAAAAATCCTTTTTTTGTAGTATATAGAAATTAAAATCTAATTATCTCTGCTATGTCTTTTTTTTCTCACGGAAAAACACTATTTAATTGAAGATAAAACAAACAAACATGAAATGATGAACTTGTCGTTGCATCCAAATAGCTAGGCTTTCTTCTTAATTCTTGTCTTGATCATCTTCATTTCGATCTTGTCAATCAATCGGACCATTTTATAAAGCTGTTTTAGTGTACAACGTAGAAACAGTTCTATATACAACGGAAACGATGACAACTTCATATATTTTTCCTATATATATATATATATACACACACATCTATGTATGTCAAAACTTCAATATGAATAATGTTAATTTTATTATTTTAAAGAGATTCCAAATAAACGAGGAAAATGTTACATATCCTTTAGGTTTGAACCGCATGCACGTTACTAATACTACAAAAAAAAGGACATTTTCTGATGTGGCTACAGTACTAGAATTGTTGCCACGTCAGAAAATTTCTGACGTTTGAATTTTAAAACGTTAGAAAATAATTTTCTAACGTGTGAATAGTGACACGTCAGAATTTTCTGACGTGTTACAACAGACACGTCAGAAAATTCTGACGTGGCAGTGTGCCACGTCAGAAAATTCTGACGTGAAAATGTCCCACGTCAGAATTTTCTGACGTGGCAATGTCCCACGTCAGAATTTTTCTGACGTGGTATTTCACCCCGTCAGAAAACTGTACATATTTATATATATATATATATGCAGATAATTATATATAGATATATAATTATGTAGAATTTTTTTTTTTTGGGGAGACTTTTTCTAACGTGTCATGTGTGGCACGTCAGAAATTTCTAATGTGCCACACATGGCACGTCAGGAAACTTCCTGCTTGGGTGGGATTTTGAAAATTTTCCCACTTTTTTTTTCTTTTTATTCTTGCCTCTTCATTTATTCCCCACACTCTCTCTCTCCTCTCTCAATCTCCCTCTTCTGATCTGCACAGGACGAAGCTCCTCTCTAGGGGAAGAAGAAAAGAAAATGTGAAGAGAAAAAGAAGACAAGCAGCAGATTGAAGAATAGCAAAAGAAGAAGAAGAAAAATGAAAGAAGAGAAGCAGATCTGCTTTTCTTCTAGAAGAAAAAATAAAATAAAAGGAGAAGAGAACAAGAACAAGAACAAGAAGAAGAGAAGATAAGAAAATTTTTTGGGTTTTTGAAGATTTTTGTTGGGTTTTAAGGTTTGGGTTTTTGATTTTTGGAAGACTTTTTCGGTTTGGGTTTTTGTAAATGGAGAAAAGAAGAGAGCTAGAGACAGTGAGAAAATGGAGAAAAGGGAGAACATGGAGAAAAGAAGTAGATCAAAAACGAATTGAAGAGAAAAAAAGAGGAGAAAAGAAGCGGTGGCATGGGAGAAAAGATGCAAAGAAATTTGCGAGAAAATTTGCTGAGAGAAATTGAATTTCTGCGTGAGGAGCTGTGCCGTGCAGAGAGATTAAAAAAAAAAATTATTATTTTATCTATTTTTTAATTGGAAAAAAAAATGCCAGAAAATTTTTTTTTTAAAAAAAAAATTATTATTTTTTTTAATTTCCTGACGTGTCAAAATTGACACGTCAAGAAATTTCTGACGTTTTTTATTTTAACACGTCAGAAAATTATTTTGACGTGTAACACACCAAAACGTCAGAAAATTCTGACGTTCTACCCACTGACACGTAAGAAATTTTTTTTCCCTGACACCTATGCTTCTGACAATCAACACGCGTCAGAAACGCCACGTCAGAAAAATTTTCTGACGTGTCAAACACCCTGACACATCAGAAAACGCTAGTCAGAAAAAAATTATTTTTTTGTAGTGTAAATTCTTAAGAATTTAGTGATCATTAGTGTAGTTTAATTTAACCACCTCGATCGTAAGAATTTAGTGATCATTAGTGTGGTTTAATTTAACCACCTCAATCGTACTTATTCTGTGGATGCATTTTTCGTTCACATTAAATTATTTACACTATTCAATTTATTTTTGCAAAAAACATAAAATATATAAATTATATAAATTATAAAAAATATAAAAGAAATTCCTGACGTGCCAAAAATGGAGTCAGGAACTTCTTTTATTATTATTATTATTAGTATTATTATTTTTGTTTTTGTTTTTTTTTTTTTTTGTTTATGCAACTTTTATTTTATATATATATACTTCAATATGCCTAATGTTACTTAATTTTATTATTTTAAGGAGATTCCAAATGAACGAGGATATATACATCCTTAATTTAGGTTTGACGTACACATGTCATTTTTATAGCTTTGATTTTGAAAATTTGCTTTTGTCCAATTTGAAGAAAAACTCCGTCATTTATAACATGTATATATATATATATATACATTTGATTAAATTACAAAACCAATATATCATTCCAAAACATATTTTATATATATATAAACATTTCGTTTTACTATTTTTGTAAAAAATGAATTAATGGGAAACTCAAATGGACCAATATTTAGTATACTATATATTATTCTACGGTCATACAACTAGGATAACGTACATGATAATGCTTGATTTTATTTTAATTTTACAAGCCCTAGCCTTGTTGATCCAAATGTATGACAGTTAATTGCCACATTATCCTATTTCTCAAAATAAGTTGAATTGAATTATGGTACAACAAAGAACAAATTGTTATTGATTTATGTGAAGCCTACATGCAGAAAAAAAAAAAAAAAAAGGAGTGAAGAAGAATGAATTAATTAAGAAAGGGAGAGAAGAAAAATAATGAAGACAAAAAAATAAAATAAAATAAAAGAATAAAATAAAAGAAAGCCTGACGTGCCAAATATAGCACGTCAAGAATTCTTTTATATATATATATATATATATATTATATGTTTCAGAAATAAATAAATTCTTTTAAATATATATTTCTGACGTGCTAATTTTAGCACGTCAGAAACCTGATATCAAAAAACAAGCGAGATTTTCAACTTTTTCCCTCTTTTTCCCTTTCTTTTCCTGAATTTTCCCTTTATAATTCTATTATATATTCATCTTCTTTAATCCCTTTTCTTTTATTTCCAAACTCAGCTCTCTCTCTCTCCTCTCTCAATCTCCCTAGCCTCTTCTCTCTGTACATCTGGCCACCAGCTCCTCTAGAGGGAAGAAGAAAAGGAGAAAAAGAAGATCGAGGAAGAAGAAAAAGAAAAAAATGGGAGAAGATCAAAAGATCCAGAGAAGTAGCAGAAAAGAAAAGAAAAAAAAAAAAAAAAAAGAAAAGAAGGAGAAGAGATCGAAGCAGCAGAAAGAAAAAAAAAAAAAAAAAAGGATAAGAGACGAGGATCAAAGAAGAGAGATTTTTGATTTGAAGAAGCTCTGATTTGGTTTATTTTGATTTGATTTGAGAGATTTTTGATTTTTGATTTGAAGAGAAGAAGATCGAAGAAGGATAAGGTTTATTTTTTGATTTAGGTTTTTGATTTTTTATTGATTTTTTGGGTTTAGGTTTTTGAAAATGAAGGAAAGAAGAGAGAAAAGAGAGTGAAAATGGAAGAAAGAAGAGAGAGAGAGAGAGAGTGAAAATGGAGGAAAGAAGAGATCAGGGAGAGCTGGGGGATCGGAGAAGAAGAACTATTCCAGAATTAAAAAAATATTTTTAATTAAAAAAAATCCAGAAAAAAATTAAAAAAAGAAAAATTATTATTTTTTAATAATTTTAAATTTGCTGACGTGTCAAAAAATTTCCTAACGTGTGAAAAATGACACGTCAGGAATTTCTGACGTGTCATTTTTTGACATGTTAGGAATAATTTTTGACATGTTAAATCCAACACGTCAGTATTTTCTGACGTGTTGGCTCTAACACGTCAAAAATTGCCAATTCCTGACACCCACATTCTTTACGACTGAAACACGTCAAGATTGTCCCGTTATGAGGGTTTACTGACGTGTCAGACAACCTGACACGTCACAAAACCTATGTCAATAAAAAATCCCTTTTTTTGCACCCAATTGTTCCGTTTGGTGCGCATATATCCTCTAAGCCAAAGAATCCCAATTTATTCTGCATAAAACCCATTACTTTGCCCGCCATACTCTCCTCGAAATCCCAGTCCAAGCCATCCAGATTGGTTGCGCTTTGCGCTTCCCATAACGCAAGCCCTTCGAATGCCGAACTGAAGGATCGTGGGGTGGAGGAGGTTCCGAGTGAAGACTTTGTTGAAGATGAGAATTCACAAAGTCGATGGAATGTGGAAGTGGGGAGCCCCAGTGTTTTGCCCAATGTTGTGCTGGCGGCCAAGTTGAGCTTGAGTGACCAAGCGTTCTTTCTCCTGGCGTTCATTGCTTGCACGGTATGAGGAAATGTTGTGTTTTTTTTTTTTTTTTTTTACTGTAATTGTGTTGCTATTCAAGCTTGTAGCACTCAATACCTTTTTGAGGTATGCTACACATACTCCCATACTCTCAGAATCTAATGTTGATTTTTAGTCACAAGTGAGGGAGTGTGAGAATAAGATCGTGGGTAGCATTTCTCATACCTTTAATGGATTTCTTTGTTTGTTTAAGGCATGCTTGCTTTTCCCATTTGGGTTTAAGGGATCAGTTTAATTCTCCATTGCATTGGAAGTGCACATCCATGGCTTGAATGGAATTATTCAGAATAAGATGAAGCCTTTTAGGAATTCATGAAGTCACTACATTTTAAATGTTTTGTGTAGTGGTGATGGCTACAATGATAATGACTTTAACAATTAATAATGATGGCTTTTTGAAAAACTCTATCCAAAAAGAAAATTTAAATTTCTATTCTCGTGGAACATGCAAACAGGGTTTTAATAATTCTCACTAATCAAAATTGTAGTTAGGTGTAAGATCTCATATTCCCTAAAAAGAAAATTAATAAAAATAAAGTAAATATGGATGCTTATTGATCATTAGTAAGAGGTGACTTTTATGATAAGGAAAAGAAAGAGGAGGCCATATAGAGAAGAATGTGCTTTAGTAATTTGTATTTCCCCCTGTTCTGGTCACAAAATAGATGAAATAAAGCAAAAAATGGATTTTTGTTGCAGCAACTGATGTTATTTGGCATTTACAACAGAGTGGAAACTATTTTCAATATGTGACTTACCAAAGGAAAATATGCTATTTGTTCCCAGCTAATTAATTGATACTTACATATGTAAGAAGAATTGGCTATGATTTAAGTAGGCTGTGGTTTAAACTTGTGGTAGTTATTATCTATGCTATTCTTTGCTGACAAACTTGAAGCTTGAATTTTATTGTTGACTATGATCTATGCGTTAATTTCATCATTATTGATAATCATGAATTAATTTCAATGTTTGCAGACTTCTGTGGCATTCACTAGCCTTATTACTGCAGCTGTCCGAACACTATATGTAAGTAGTCTGACTTTATGTTTAAGTGCAGAATTTTTTTTTTTTTGTTTTTTTTTATTATTATTATTTTGTGTCCTACTCCCAGCTCCACACGTCAGGCTTAATTCATCTCACTTAAGTCTATTACAACATTATGCTACCTGTTCTTTTGCAATATGCCTAAAATATGGATAAACCAGTGATTTATTAGTTGTAGCAATTTCTGTAAGTTCTTTTGGAAAGTGTGTTTTTTTTTTCTTTTATGAGCAATTGTTTCATTTCTCATGCTGTTTCAGCTAATAGCTGAAGGTTGATCCACTCCCACTCCCAAAGGCCCTCTAAAATTTTGTTATTGCTAATTGATTTAATAGCCACTAACAACTCTATGTTCGTTTGGCAAAACTCTTTTGAGGGTGGTTTTTTGCTTTTTGGTTGTGAGGTGACCTAAAGGTAATAGTTTTTTATGGTTTGAGTTGTATGTTAATGCTTACCTACCTTAACAAACGTTGCCAAACGAGCCCAGAGTCTACCTTTTTTTGTTTCCTGACTAAACATTTCTAAAACGCATGCAATATATGGAAACATGCTGCAAATTAGTCTGATATGGAAGATAAATAAGGTCAAATAAAAAATTGTTATATTAGGCAAAGCTTGCTTGGAGCCTACCTTCAAATATTTTTCTCCTTTATATGTTTACCTAAGGAGAGGTATGACAGCCTAGTTTGAGTGATTGGTGCACTTGCTGTGGGATTGGTTATATTGCTGATGTTAAAGTTAGGTTGATGCTCTCTGCATAACACTAAACTGAGGTTTCTTCCTCAAAGAGTTTACAATCCAAATTTGTTCTTGTTAGATAAATGTTTTGATTATCTCTGCTGGTTAGTGTATGAGTGCAAAAATTTTAGAGCCAAAACCAAGATCTTATGTTCGAGCACTAAATTTCAGGGTTGAAATAGTATGGTTTTGGTGATTGATATCCAGATTTCTCTGGCCTGGCATAAAAATGACGGTTTTCTTTTAAGATATGAGAATTCTAGGTCGTCTCAAATTTTTCTCTGCAGCCAATACCTCATGTTTCTATTTTCTGCATACTTGATCAAAACCTTAAACGATGTTATCAGATCCTCAATTTGCAATATACATTTCCTGTGTTCTTGTCACAGCCAACACCTATCCAATTGCAGCAATCATTACCAACCCAAGAAGAAAGACGACCTGATGGATCTGTAAGATTGTCTTTAAAGCGAAGAAGTGCTTCCCTCTCCACCTCTTAAGCATCTTAAATTTGGGCTCTTGGTACATTAAATGAGTTTAATAAGTTGAAGGTAAGATGCAGTTCCAAACAGAGAGAAGAAGAAAATGGGGATGAGATGAAGAGCAGACATATCGCAAACCATTCTGCCACTCAATTGCTTGTGAGGGCCTAAGGCATGCATAGTGGAGTTCAAGTATTTATTCATGGCGATGACGAGAATTGGTTCTTAAAGCTAAGCAAGTACAGCTAATTAATAATCCTATTAAACGACTATAATAAAGCTAAGCAAGTAAGATGAAGTTATATATATATATATATAAGCAAGTACAACTAATTAATAATCCTATTAAACGACTATAATAAAGCTAAGCAAGTGAGATGAAGTTATATATATATATATATATATATATACCAAGGAGGGGGAGGGGTGGAAGCGCAGTATGCATATAGATGCAGGGGATGAGGGGAGGTGATAATACATGTAGAAAATAAGCAGTTTAAATCAAAGCAGTAGAACCGACCAAAATGGCGGTATGACAATTGTACAATCAAAATAAACAACTGAAATTAAAAGCAGTTGATAAAACTTAAACGCAGAAAACATATAATCGTTATAGATTATGTGATAAAACCTTTACAGGAGTAAGCGTTAGGACTTACTGAAGTAAGGATAAAGAGAAGAAGAAGAATCTGAAGGGAAATGGCTGGAGGATAGAGTGTTTCAAAGAACCTCTTAAAATGCCTCTGCCTTACAATGGGGGAGGGAAGCCAGTTATATAGGCTGAGCAAAAGTAAAACAGTAAATTACAATTATGAGCCACGTTAATACGATCAAAAGCAAACAGTAAAAAGTAAACAGTAAAGGCACGTCTGGCGCCATCAAGCGATAAAAGCATCAATCAAAACGATGGCTCGCCGGCCTTTGTAGTGTCGGCAGACAAATCTTTGAATAATGAGTGAACAGTGCATCTGAACAGTGATCCTGCGCGTGTCGTCCGGACATGAACAGTAAAAGTGAACAGTGATTTTGCACAGTAACTCCAAGTATAAATGAATAGTGATCCGTCTAAGATCAAGGAGAACCAAAATTCTGGAACCAGTCGTCCTGGGCTGGCTTTGTCGAACTGAACAAATCTGGCCGTTATGGAGCCAGTTCTTGGGAAAACCTGAGAAAACTAGCCATCTGAGTGGCTAGGTAACACTGAAAATTGGGGGCCGTTAGGGACCCAAAAAATTTCTTAAAATCATCCGTCCTGGGTTCTGGCTGTTAAAGAGCCAGACTTAGAAGGCCAAATTATTCTTCATTATCAAGAGGACCAATAGAATCAAGATAGGTTTGAATCCATTGCTTCTTTTTAGAACAATATTTGGGAACAGGAGGAGGAGTAGGTGCAGAATACGGCGTTAAGGCATCATATCTGCGAGTCATGAGCTCAACCTTTTTAACAATGGGACCAATTTTTGGAGACATTGTCCATGTTTTACATTGAGACCAGAGTCTTACAATTTGTTCTTGTTTTCTGGCGTATTTCCATTTGAGAAACCAAGGAACCCTGAATTCTCTGGAGAAATAAAGCATGGGGGGAAAAATAGGATCGTAATGGGCAATAAAGCCTTTACAGGCAACATGAGAAGAGAATAGGTGAAAAGCATAAACAAGTGGATCAGGAAGAACATCAATAGTTAGGCCAAAATAATCCCACCAATGTTTGAACCAAGGGGGAAGCAGGCTATTGAAATCTTCAATGAAAGTGATGAACCACCAGTGTTTGGACTCAGAGTTCTGGTAAAGCATAAAGCGAAACCAGGCATTGACATAATCATAGTATGAAAAGGGAATTGGAGAATTGGAAGAGGGGAGAAACTGAGATGGGTGGGAACCCCATTCTTCCGCAGAAATGAATTTGACAATATAGGCAATAGTCCCAACAGTCGTTAGAGGATTGTCTTTTTTGGGAATAGACCTAAACTTAACAGACTTGGTTTTGACCAAGATATCAGTAAAAAATGACAAATCTTTCAGGGGATGCTCAGGGATCCAATGGAAATGAGCAGGGAAGTAATTGAAAGCTAACTGTCCAGGAGTCCTGGAGAGATCTTGAGAAGAAAACAGATATTGAGAAAATGGTAGGGTAACCCAGGGGAAGGATAAAACAATAGGATTGGAATTTGGTTCCGTCTGAGAACTAGGTTGGGGATTGGGTTCCGTTTGGGAATCCGTAATAGGTGGGAGATCACTATAAAAGGCAGAAGAATCTGACTGAACAATCAGTGGAGATTTCCCAACCACTGTTGAAGAATGGGTTACAGGTTCTCCAAGGAAGTCAAGGGGAATCTGATCAAGTGGGATGGATGGACAAGGTTTCAAAACAGAGTTAACCTTTTCCTTTCCCTTGTTGCTGGCCATTGTGGCACTGCAAGAATTCACGGGTAAGAAAATCAGGTATTGAATTGTTTGAGCCTTTGATGTATTCAATATCAAAATCAAAAACACTCAGAATAGCTTGCCATCTGGCAAAAATTTGTTTTGATGCAATATTTTCAACATCTTTTTTCAAAATATATTTGGCAGATTTACAATCAATTCGTAAAAGAAATTTTTGATTGAGTAAATCAGACTGAAATTTAGTAATGCACAAAACAACAGAAAGAATTTCTTTCTTAATAGTACTATAATTAATCTGCGCAGAATTCCAAGATCCAGAATGGAATCGAACAATTTGTTCAGAAGATTCTGGGTTAGATTCTGATGAAACAACTTGTTTCAGGATACCTCCAAATCCAATATCGGAGGCGTCAGTATCGACAATCTTGAAAGAATTATCAGAAGGGATGCCTAGACATGGGAGAGTCTTGACATGGAGTTTGATTTCTTTGACAAGAGAAGTATGAGTATCTGTCCAGGGGGGAGGATTGCCTTGTAACCTTTCAAATAAAGGTTTACAATGTTTTCGCAAATCCTTGTAGAAATCAGCAATATAATTCAGGGAACCAAGAAATCTTTGAAGTTGGGATTTCTCAGTGATGACATCAGGAAATTTATCTGCAAATTGAATCGCCCTGTCAATAGGACGAATCTGGCCTTTAGAGATATCAAATCCAAGAAATCTGATTTTATCTTGGAAGAGTTTGATCTTTTTGGCAGAAACAACAAGCCCGTTATATCGAATGGTTTCTAGAAACGATTTCAAATGTTTCCAGTGTTCATCGATGGACTTTGAAAAAACAAGAACATCATCAATATAAACAATAGTGAAATGGCTGAATGGGTTGAAAATATCGTTCATGATATTTTGGAACTCACTTGGGGCATTTTTCAAACCAAAAGGCATGACATTCCACTCATAATGACCAAAAGGGGTAGTAAAGGCCGTTTTGTACCTGTCACTATCCTTAATCTGGACTTGCCAAAAACCTGACTTTAAATCAAACTTGGAGAAGACAACAGCGTCGTTCAGACGACTGACCTGTTCCTTCCTATTGGGGATAGGATACCTAATCCATTCTAACACATCATTGAGGGGCTTATAGTTAATAACTAATCTTGGGGCACCTCGTTCTAACTCAGCATTTTTCATGACATAGAAAGCAGCACAGGACCAGGGGGACTTACTCTTTCGAATAATACCCTTAGCAAGCAAATCAGCAATTTCTTTTTGACAAAATTCTAAAGTTTCAGCATTCATTTGAATAGGCCTAGCTTTAGTTGGAATTTTGTTTTCAGAAAAATCTTTAACATAAGGCAAAGAAACTATATGCTTCTTCCGATGCCAAAAAGCATTAGGAAGATCAGAACAAACAGAGTCAACAATCAAGGTATTGAAAGCAGAAATTTTTGATTGCAAAAGCTTGTCAGAGAGTTGTTCGGCAATCTTTTTATACCTTAATTCTTGTTTGAGGAAATTGAGTTGTTTATGTTTAGCAGAAACTAAATTCAAACAACCGTTATCAATTTCAGACTCCGAAGTGAAAGGGAATCTTACTTCAAATCCCATCTTAACAGTTGAGACACCAGTGTCATCAATTGTTATGGGGTAAAGCATGGCAATGAAAGGTAAACCAAGAATGACTTTATCAGTCATGTTCTTGACCAAAACGGCAGGAATATGAAAACAAACATTGTTTTGACAAACATGAACATTGTTCAGTTCATACTTGATATTCAACTTTTCTCCACTGGCTGAATGCAACCGTTCTGTGGATTTTTCAAAATATTTACGGGGAATTAATCCTTCTTGGATACAATTCAAATCAGCACCAGAATCAATCAAAGCAACAACTTCAAGGGTAAAATCTGGAGAAATAATGATATGCACTTTAGAATGCCATTTGGGAGGAACAACTTTGTTGATTAAGTTGACAAAATGGGTTTTGTCAGAAGCAGAATCAGGAATTTGCTTATTCCTTTTTAGATCAACCATTTCTTGCCTGAGGTTACGAATCTCGTATTTTAAATCTGAGACTGTAACTGCTTTGGATTTTTTTTTTGAAAGTTTTTCCAAAGTATCTTCAGGCGACGTTTTAGCCTTGCTTTGTTCTTCAGATTTGGTTAGAACAGAACAAGTACTAATACCATTATGATTGATTTCTTTAGGAAGAGCAGACTCAAAATCTTTCGTAGGACTGATGAATCCATTAGAGATTCTATGGAAACTAGGTTCCATTTCAATCTTACCAAAGTTTTGTTCAAGAATTCTGACGTTAGAATCAGTGGATTCTTGAAAAGAATCTTCAAAATCGGGAGGAGAAATTTTTTTGGTGCTAATGTCTTGTTCAGAAGTACTAGCACTATTTCTAGAAAATTCAGAGAGAAATTTGTCAATTTTCTCAAGGTTTTCTGGAAAAGTTTTTTGATAAGAAAATTTTGGCAAATCTGGGAGAGAAATCAGAGGGTTTTCAAATTGCTCAATGATTCTCCTATCGTTAGTGATAGGGTCCTTATCATGAGTTTTGAAAGGGTAACACTTAACAACCATTTTGTTGACATCAAGAAGAGTGTTTTCAGTGGGAGGATGGGAAGATCTGACGACAGATTTATCCTCTTTGACAAACTTCTTTTTGACAACGTTCAAATCATTTTCGTCCAGAAAATGTTTTTGAAGAAAATCAAAAAACAAGATGTGAGCCTGGGACTCGATCATAGTCTCGGCCCATTTGACCTTGATACGATCTCGTTCCTTTTGAGAATATTTGGCACGGTAAGAATGCCGCAACTCACGATTTTCTTTTGAAGAAAAATCTTTGTTCAAAGCAGACCAATCAATGACAGAGAAGAAATCTCTGATATCAGCAGTGATAACATTACACTGATGAGGAAAATCAGAAGGAATAGGAGCAACAAAATCTGAAGCAGAAGGAGAGAGATCCACGATCGTCATCCGTTAGGGGATGATTTTTCGTAGAATAAAAAGCAGATGAAACTTGGGAATCGGTAGAAATTCCTTTGAGTTTCAAACCAGGATTAACTGTGGGATGAAGATGAGGAGAATCGTTAAGTGATTCTTCGACATCTTTATCTCTTCGACGGAGTCCTTCTGAGGTCGTTGAACCCGCAAAAGAATTCCTTCGTTCGTTAATCAACAGGGGACGTTCAATTCTGTTTGAATATCCCAAATCAGCAAAATTGATTTTAACAGATCCATCCATATACTGTTGGATGTAATCAAGATTAGAGGCATCGTTAACTACTCGAGAAGGTTTTACAACACCTTCCAAGAGCCATTCGTTGGGGAGTTCAATCTCAGCCCACCGAATCATTCTCGGGGTTTTAATATGAGCATTCTGAGTAGAACTTTGAATCAACAGAGTTGATTCGCCTGTATTCTTAATCACAACACGTGGATCAAGATTTGTTTTCATCAACTTATAATAAATACGGTAGATGATAGCAACAGGATGGCTACCTTCTTCCATATTGTAACCTGATGTGAGTATATTCAGCGTTAGTGCTTTCAGAATATGAACATCAGTTAAACTCAGAGACATATTTGGAAAAACATCAAAGTGGACAGGACCACCAAACAACGATGACTGAATCAACCCGATAATGCTGGTTTTAAAATCAAGAAAACGAGCATCACGCAAACAAAGCAAAACAGAAGCATTAATACCGAGTCGAGTCAAAGATTTGACTGCAACTTGGACAAAACCAATATGCAAAAATCTGTATTTTTTAGCAAGAGCATTGTTAACAAAACGCTTGCTGAACAAGGTAATAGTTTGATTATTACCCGAGACCGGAAAGGTCTGTTCAACAGTTTTGACAGAATATTGAATCTTAAAAGAAGACTGAAACCAAGTAGTGTTGTAGACATCCCTAGCGTCCAGCTTGGGAATGTTCCACTTACTGAAATCATTATCACCATCAACCAAAATATTTTCATAGTTAACCACGTCCGATGGCAAACTGGAATTAGAGCTAACAGAAGAATTAGATCTCCACATTATGACACACAAACTAATCTCAAAATCACTCACTGGGTGAAGTCTTAAAGGCTCTCATCCTAGGTACTCACTCACTGGTAAACTTCCTAAGCATGTCCTCACTAAGTATTTGACTAGAACACGCAGACCCTTGGCCTAACATACAGGTTACGCAGACCCTTGGCCTAGCCCTCAGCACCTACTTAATGCCCTAACATGCCTCTCCTGGGCTTTCAACGGGACTTACAGGTTCGCAAACTGAGGTGACGGGGTGGTAACTTGAAACTGTACTGACGGGGTGGTGAACTACAATCAAAGTGACTAGGATCTCGACACAGAGAAAGGATAACAGGTAATGAACAAAAAGGAGGAGGGAAAGACTATTCACTCAGGGGGGGAGAAAGAGAGAAGATGTATAATCAAGGCAGCAAAGAGACCGACAACTCTCACGGCTCTGATACCAAGGAGGGGGAGGGGTGGAAGCGCAGTATGCATATAGATGCAGGGGTTGAGGGGAGGTGATAATACATGTAGAAAATAAGCAGTTTAAATCAAAGCAGTAGAACCGACCAAAATGGCGGTATGACAATTGTACAATCAAAATAAACAACTGAAATTAAAAGCAGTTGATAAAACTTAAACTCAGAAAACATATAATCGTTATAGATTATGTGATAAAACCTTTACAGGAGTAAGCGTTAGGACTTACTGAAGTAAGGATAAAGAGAAGAAGAAGAATCTGAAGGGAAATGGCTGGAGGATAGAGTGTTTCAAAGAACCTCTTAAAATGCCTCTGCCTTACAATGGGGAGGGGAGCCAGTTATATAGGCTGAGCAAAAGTAAAACAGTAAATTACAATTATGAGCCGCGTTCATGCGGTCAAAAGCAAACAGTAAAAAGTAAACAGTAAAGGCACGTCTAGCGCCAGTCTGAACAGTAAAAGCATCAATCTGAAACAGTAGCTGTCGGCACTGTAGTGTCGGCAGACAAATCTTTGAATAGTGAGTGAACAGTGCATCTGAACAGTGATCCTGCGCGTGTCGTCCGGACATGAACAGTAAAAGTGAACAGTGATTTTGCACAGTAACTCCAAGTATAAATGAACAGTGATCCGTCTAAGATCAAGGAGAACCAAAATTCTGGAACCAGTCGTCCTGGGCTGGCTTTGTCGAACTGAACAAATCTGGCCGTTATGGAGCCAGTTCTTGGGAAAACCTGAGAAAACTAGCCATCTGAGTGGCTAGGTAACACTGAAAATTGAGGGCCGTTAGGGACCCAAATAATCACATGTCTTCAATCCCCGGGTAGGGATAGTAGTCTTGTGAGTCTTCAAAATAAGGTGGAACCTGGATAGGCTTCTCAGCAGATGGTTTGGACGTCTCGTCTTCATCATCGTCTAAGTTTTCCAGGGCAGCAAGCAGGGCTTCAACTATTTCTTTCTTCTTGGAAGAATTCTTCTTTGAAGAACTTGAAGAAGCGGAATGGGAGGAAGCAGGGGAGATTTCTTTTTCTCGTTTTGGAGAGGAGAAAGTACTGGGGGGGATTAACAAATTGGACAGGGCAGACGCCTTTGGGGCAGGAAGGGCCTTGGGAGCGTGAGCCATGTTTTTAACAGCAAGGACAATGGAATCATTTAGTGAGCATTTATCCCACCATTTGATATACCAATGTCTTTGAATTTTGTCCTCTGAGAGGTGATATTGCCATCTCAGAATCCAAGGAATCTTGAATTTTTTAACAAAATGAAGCATAGTGGAAAACTTTGCTCTATAGGAATCAACCTTGTAATGACCTTTGAAAATTTGGAAGGCATCAACAAGTTGGAGGGGGAGAATATCAGGAAGACAACCAAATTGGTTCCACCACCTGGAGAACCAGAGAGGAAGGATACCATAAAACTCTTTATCAAAACTAACAAACCAAGAATGTTCAAATTTCGAGGTTTGATGAAGCAAAAATTTAAAAAAGGCATCCATGTAATCATAATAATTACAGGGGATGTTGAACCCGTTCAGGGACCTGGAAGCAGAAGGGTGATTACCCCATTCTTTTTCTGAAATAATTTTCTTGAAATAGACACTGTGGTAAACTGTTTTCTGGGGGTTAATCTTATCAGGGATGGCCTTGAAGAAAACAGAACCTGTTTGTTTCAGGATAGCAGAATAATAAGTCAAATTTTTCGAAGGATGCTCAGGGATCCAATGAAAGTTTGGGGGAAAATAGGAGACGGCAATATCTCCGGGGGTGAGGGAAGAGGAAACCCGATTTAACTCAACAAAAAATAAATTTTGGGAGTAGGGAAGGGTCATGTACTCTGACGACGTTCGGTCGTATTTAACGGAGGGTTTCTGGGAAGGATCCGCAAAGGGATCATAGGGAGCAGCAAGGGTGCTGGAATAAGACACCTGGGAACCAGGATTAAAAGGAGTAAATCTGTTCGTTAAAGCAACATATGAAAAAGGCAATGGGAAAGTAGTAGGAACAATGGAAGACTCTGACTTGATAGCCAGAGCCTTGGAAGAAACTTTCTCTTTATCTTTTTTGCTGGCCATGGTGGCACTGCAAAATTTCAAAAGGAAAGAAATCAGGAATAAAGATGCAAAAATCTTTGAAATATCACAAAATAATTTTAAAATTATTTTGATGCAAAGTAAAACAGTTATAATAATATGCGCCATGTGCTGGGTGCAGGTATAAACAATAGGTAAAACACGGCCGTCAGGGGGAGTGTTTAAACAAGATAAAGTCCTAATGGGAGTAGGGTACTCATCCGACTCTAATCCTGAAAACCTATTAATCCACTTATTAATATCAATCTCAAATTTAGAAACAAATTGGAACTGAATATTAGACTCAAACTTGACAGTTGAAACACCAATTTCATTAACAGAAAATGGATAGAGCAAAGAAAGAAAAGGCATGCCAAGAATTACTTTTTCTTTCATATTTTTAACAAGAACAGCATTAGTATGAAAATAAACATCATTTTGGCAAACATGAACGTTACTGAGTTCATATCTGATGTGCAACTTGTTTCCACTAGCAGAATTTAATCTTTGAGTGGAAGTTTCAAAATATCTGCTGGGGACAAAATCCTCTTGAATACAATTCAAGTCAGAACCAGAATCAATTAAAGCAATAGCATCAAAAGTATATTCATCAGAAATTCGGATATGAACTTTTGAATACCATTTGGGAGGAACAACTTTACTAATCATACTGACAACCTTAACCTCGTCAGAGAGAGGTTTATGGGTGGATTCAGCCTCATCATCATGCTCAGAAATTTTAGTGTCTTCGTTACTGGAAGCACTTTCTGGAAAACATTTGTTAAGATTTAACAGCAGAAGCTGTTGTTGTAAATCTTTGTTCTCGCCACACGACTTGCAATTCAGCTTGCAATTTCACAATATCTTTCTTGATGTTACTGATCTCATGCTGCAATTCTGAGACAGTAAGCACTTTGTTTTTCGGGTTTGAAAAACGTTTCAAAGTGTCTTCAAGAGAGATTTTGGAAGTAGCTGGTTTTTCAAAATCTTTTATCATGAGTTTCTTAAGTTTTTTAAGATACTCTTCTTTTAACTCAGGATTATCAATTTTTGAAATCAAAGTTAAAAGCAAATCTTCTTGTTCTTATGATTTAGACATCATTGAACAAGTTTTTGTGTTGCAGCAAGAACCAGCACAGTTCTCAAATTTATAACAATTTTCATAAATGTAAGAATCGTAATGATAATCGAATCCAAGAGGATGGGAGATCATCATCAAAAAAATCATTGTTTTGGAAAATTCTAAAGATTTTTTGCTTTTCATCGTCCTTGATGTTTAAAGCATTAATCTCTTGTTTAATCTTTTTGGGAGGCTTAGGGCACTTATCAGCATAGTGTCCTGCTTCTCCACAATTGAAACATTTATCTTTTGAAAAATATTTTTCAAACTTAGAGCTTTTACTCCGTTTGGGAGTTTTAGAAAATTTAGGTTTGTTAAATTTTCTTGTCTTAGCTCTGTTGTAATATGGAGGGGAAGATTTCACAAAATCTTTTCTGGTTTTCTTCTTATGCTTCTTTGAAGGAGCAATAGGAGGTAACCCGAATTGTTCACAGAAATTTCCCATTTCATATTTAGCTTTCTTGGCGTTCTTAAGCTGCTGTCGGATCATTTTTTGATCGATGCACATCTTAATACCAAGTTTTTTCACTGTGGAGAATAGATCTCCATAGGTTAACCTTTCAAAATCAATAAGACCAGTGTCCGTACTGATCAATTCATCTTTAACCTTGTGAGCAAATAATGAAGGCAATCCATCAATAAACTTTTCTTTCCAATAAGGTTTTTGGCTATCAGACCTCATCATAACTCGAGAAAGAAAAACATCTTGATACCATCTATAGTCAGACATAGTAGGGCATCGAAGATTGTTCAAATAATCAGAAATACGAGAAGTAATGTTGGAAGGGGTTCCAACAAAATTCTTGATAATTGTATAAATCAAAGTGTTAACGCCATCAGGTTCACCCATGCCAACGTCCTCATTGAAAATGGGTATACCTTCCTCATCACATTTTACTGCTTTCCTGATCTGGTTTCTTCTATCTTCAGTGAGATAATTATCCCACCAATTTCGAAGTGTTCCAGAAAAACCAGTAGCAAGTAAATCCACAATATCAGTCTGGCTTTTACTGTGGTTTGAGATGTAGGCATTAGCAACCATGGCCATGTGATTCATCTTGTTGAGCAGTTCTTGCTCAGATAAACCATCAATGTTCCATTCATACAACTTATCAGCAGAAACAGAAAATTGAGTTTGCAAAAACCTTTCCTCAAATTGTAAATCAGGAGGGGTAGGTTTTGGATAAAAAATTTTTGTCTGATTGAAAGTTCTAGATCCGTCAAAGATCCTTTGGAGTTTTGGCTCCATTTCAATCTTGCCAAAGTTTTGTTCAAGAACTTTGATGTCAGAATCAGTGGAATCAGCAGAGGATTCAGAATCAGATAAAAAAGCTTTTTCCATGGCAAAATTCTGACCAGAAGAACTAGCCCGAGCCGTTTTTAACTCAGTCAGTTTTGTAAGCAATTTGTTCACTTTCTCAGTGTTCTTCTGAGAAGTGGTTTTTAAACCAGGAGATTTCTTTAAATCGGGGAGAGAAATCAGAGGTTTTTCAATCTTTGGGGGAACAGAGGAAAACTTCAAATCAGAGGAAGAAGAAGGAAGTTTTTCTTCAATCCGATCTAACTGTTGACCTATGATATGAAGGGAATGGGAAACAAAATTGTTTTGCTCGATGATTCTCCTATCGTTAGTGATAGGGTCCTTATCATGAGTTTTGAAAGGGTAACACTTAACAACCATATTGTTGACATCAAGAAGAGTGTTTTCAGTGGGAGGATGGGAAGATCTGACGACAGATTTATCCTCTTTGACAAACTTCTTTTTGACAACGTTCAAATCATTTTCGTCCGGAAAATGTTTTTGAAGAAAATCAAAAAACAAGATGTGAGCCTGGGACTCGATCATAGTCTCGGCCCATTTGACCTTGATACGATCTCGTTCCTTTTGAGAATATTTGGCACTGTAAGAATGCCGCAACTCACGATTTTCTTTTGAAGAAAAATCTTTGTTCAAAGCAGACCAATCAATGACAGAGAAGAAATCTCTGATATCAGCAGTGATAACATTACACTGATGAGGAAAATCAGAAGGAATAGGAGCAACAAAATCTGAAGCAGAAGGAGAGAGAGATCCTCGATCGTCATCCGTTAGGGGATGATTTTTCGTAGAATAAAAAGCAGATGAAACTTGGGAATCGGTAGAAATTCCTTTGAGTTTCAAACCAGGATTAACTGTGGGATGAAGATGAGGAGAATCGTTAAGTGATTCTTCGACATCTTTATCTCTTCGACGGAGTCCTTCTGAGGTCGTTGAACCCGCAAAAGAATTCCTTCGTTCGTTAATCAACAGGGGACGTTCAATTCTGTTTGAATATCCCAAATCAGCAAAATTGATTTTAACAGATCCATCCATATACTGTTGGATGTAATCAAGATTAGATCTTCTAACAATTGATTATCCATAAACTGCTTATTTTGGTATATATATATATATATATATATAACTTCATCTCCAAAAAAAAAAAAAAAAAAGAAGGAAAAAGTACACTTTACCCCCCCCAAAGTTTGAAACAATTTTCAATTCAACCTTCATTGTTTCAATTTTTGCAATGCACCCCTCCAAACTTCCAAAATTCTGCAATTTGACCAATTTTATCCTAAACTTCTCTTACTGCCCCAAATTTTTTATTAGTCACCCCTTTGGCAATTTGGCCATGTTTGCACCTCAATTTTTTTAAAAAAAAATAAAAAATTAGGTGCAATACGGGAATTTTGGGATAAAATTGGTCAAATTGCAAAAATTTAGAAGTTTGAGGAATGCATTGCAAAAATTGAAACATTGGAGTTCGAATTGAAAATTGCTCCAAACTTTGAGGAGTAAAGTGTAATTTTCTCAAAATAATAATAATAATAAATACCTGAGACTTATAAATGTTGTCACATGACAAAACCAGTGAGGACTTTCAAAGGGATCTGGCTTCCATGCGGTATTGAAAAACTACCGCATGGTGCGGTAGTCCAAAACGACCCTATTTTGGGTCGTTTTGGGTAATAAAAAAATTTTTTTTTAAGGAATTAATATAAAATTTATTAAATATTAAATAATTAATAATTAAAAAATAAAAATATTAAAAAACAAAAACTATTAAAAAGGATAAGGGGGTGGCCGGCCATCCCAACCTCTCGGGCCTTCTCAATCTCAAATCCCGGCGACTTTCCCACCTCCACCGCCTCAAAGTCGTCGACCTCTCCGGGAACCAGATCTTCGGCCAGATTTTGGTCTCTCATCTGGCTTAGGCCACTGTACATGCTCCATTTGCAGGACAACAGGCTGAGAGACACCATCCCTCCTCTGTGGCACTGCTGCTCTGCGTGCTCTTGCTATGGATGGGTTTCAGGAAGCGCAGCTGTGCAGGAAGCATGGCCAAAGTGGAAGATGACTGGGGTTTGATAGTTTTTAATATTTTTATCCTTTTAATTATTATTTGTTTTATAATTTTTAAGTTTTAATATTTTTTTATTATTAACTTTTTAAACTTAGTTTTTAACTATGGAAAACGGTACCGTTCAGTGGAAAACGGTTCCGTTTTCCACTAACCGCATGCAAGCCGAATCCCTTTCGAAGTACCTACTGCTCCCTTGAAAAATAAATAAGAATTCACATTGGTTATAAAATTTTGTCTAATTGTCTTATTGCAAATAATCCACTCGATCTTGGACTTGGAAATGGCGTGTAAAGTTCCATATGGGCCCGTGATGTTTGCTGATAATCAATGAAATGTAGATAAGGATTTTCTTTTTTTTTATTGATTTGTTGAGGTTAAATTCGTCCAATGATTCATGTGGGGAGCCGCGTTATACTTGATGGACTAATTATTTCTACATAAATTTGTAACATATGTGAAGTAGTCATTAAGTTTTTGAGAGATTTAATTATGTGAATTTTCTCTTATAATTGGGACTCCTATAACTTTATAAGGGTTAAATAAATAATTGACATATGTGGTTTAGCTCTTTATCAAAAAAAAAAAAAAAAAAATTGCATAGTTTTTAAAAAGTAATAAAATTGATACATGTGCTTTACAAGTTTATCAATCTGATACTTTTGTCTATCTATACGTTTAAAAGCTAATGGCTTTATGTTTTGACAAAAAGGTGAAAACTGTTGTTTTGTGTTTTGTAAATTTTGAAGATTGTTTTGTGATTGGAGGACATATGTACCTACATTCAACGGACTGTTTTATTATTTTTGAACTTAAAACAAGATGCTACAACAGTCTACTCTGTCATTTTCTGTTTTGAATGAGAACAATCTAAGGAGGAAGTCATGAATTATTGCAAGGATTTAAGAGCCTCTTTGATACATTCACTCGACAATTATTTCTAGTATTTGGTTAACCTTTTCAATGCCTTGAGTTTAAAAATTAATTAACGGTCAAAACTAGAAGTTTTACATGTTTAATTGATTCCTCTTGATTTCAAATGAAAATGAACTTTATAGTTTTATTTCCTACTCTTCATTTTTCTATTAAGTTAATTGAAATATTCTGTAACTTTATCAGATGATTGAAATTAAATACATATTAGTTGATCTTTCTATAATTAATTAATTTCTTGGTTGAAACTCTGCATTAAATTAATTTTACAATTAAGGCTTTTTAAGTTAGTTCAAAATGTCATTTCTATAAGCATATTTCGTCTAGGAAACAAATACATTAATTAGCGTCATTCCGTCTAAGGTATATGTTAATTTTTGAAGCTTTCCTTTTCATCTAATTTGGTGGATTTTTTTATTCTTTTCCTTAGTTTTGTTTGTGTGAAGCCTCTATTGAAATTAAAAATTGAGAAAGCCAAAAGAATGTGGAAGTGGGGAGCCCAATATTCCGACGAAAGTTGTGCCGGCGGCCAAGTTGAAACTTGAAGCCTTCTTTCTCTTGGCGTTCATTGCTTGCGCGATGTGAGAATTTTTTTCATTTTTAGTGAAATTGTGTTGTTGTTCAAGTTTCAAGAAAGATGGCAGTTAAATTTAAGACCCCAATATGGTAAATTAAGGCCTTGTCTTGTCATTCGCCAACCATTTGCTCACCATCTTAATCATTTAAATCGACAATGAGAATATCATTGTATTATATGATTATGATGCAATAAAAGAAATCATGTCTCACACAATTGTGAAATCATTCATATCATGTATATATATATATATATATATATATATATATATATAACTTTAACAAGCGAAGATTGGAGCATATATTATTATAGCGATCTGCAAAACTTATAATACATAAATAATGCATATTAAAAAAAGCTCTAATGCCAGCTTCAACATCTCTCCGACTTGACACTCCTTAGCAAGAAGTGAACTTTGATCATAACGAACACAACAATCTTGTCCTTCAAATTATCAAAACTTTGAAAGTAAGCTTGTCTCCATGATGTTTTGATAATCAGCGTGCCACAAACTCCCCAAAATCCAACAATAAACCCAGCTACCATGCTAATGTAGAGCGAGAATGACTCGATTCCCCTTCCACATTTGTTGGCTACTCTATTACCACCATTTCGTGTTACCACAGGTTTAGTTTCATCCTCTAAACACTTGGTTGAAAGAGGAGACCCTGAGAGTAAAGAGTTTCCTTTGTAGATAGATGAGTCATTAAGTGTTTGAAGTTGATTCCCACTTGGAATTTTTCCAGACAAGTTGTTGAATGACAGATTCAAGTGACTTAAGAAAGTCAAAGAAGACAAGCTTTGAGGGATAGGACCATAAAGCTCATTCATCGAGAGATCAAGTGACTCTAACATGTGTAAATTCTCAATTTTATTAGGAATTATTCCAGTGAGATGATTCATTGATAAATTCATGATGACCAATTTTGAGATGCTTGTTATATTATCAGGTATTTCTCCTGATAAATTGTTACTCGAAAGGTCTATAGAATATACAAGATCAATAACACTTTGACCATATCCATATTCGCTTCCTTTAGAAACCAACAACATTTGATAATCATAGTCTACAACATAACTTTCATTCTCATTACTATGCAAGCTTCCTAAACATTGAGGGATTACTCCTGAAAAATCATTGTGTGCAAGGTCTAGGATTTGAAGATTTGAAAGAAGACAAAATTGTTGAGGTATGTCCCCTTGAAACAAATTGGACCTTAGTCTTAACCTCAATAAAAATTGTAGACTTTCTCCTAACCATGTTGGAAGTTTTCCAGAGAATTTGTTTCTTCCAAGATCAAGGCTTTGCAAGTTTCTATAGTTTCTAAAGAATGAAGGAAACTCTCCATCAAGGTGATTTTGGCTCAATGATAATACTTCTAGTGATCCCAAATATTGCATTGAACTTGGAACATTGCCAAATATATTGTTCTCTGCTAAGTTCAATATTGATAATTGTTGCAAATCCTTCCAAAGAGGGGGGGAGTTTCTCGGATAGGGAATTGTTTATCAAAATAAGACTTGTTAATTCCTTTAGCATTCCAATAGAAAGTGAAATTTCACCGGTAATTGAATTTGAAGAGAGTTTTAACCAAGACTACTTGGGCAATAACTCACCTATGTTTTCTGGAATAGGTCCATAAAACATATTATTGCCTAGGAATATTTCGCTTAGATTACTGCAAAAAAGTGGAAGTGGACCTTCTAAGTTGTTGGAACTCAAATCAAAATAATATGCTGAAGGGTGAAATTGAAAGTTTGGTACCTGCCCCCGTAGTTTGTTACCAGATAGACTCCAAACGGTGACATTTGGGTAGGACTTCCAAAGGCCACGCGGAATGGTGTCAGAAATGCCAGCATTGTCGAGCACAAGAAGCTTGAGTCCATTTTGTGTTTTTAGCCAAGTTGGAAAAGTTGGGCCAATCCACACGTTTATTAAAAAAATAGTTTCCAGCTTAAACGGAGGAACCCAGTCCTGTTTGACATTTAAAACCATAAGAGATTTTAATCGGATGAGATTTTGAAAATGAGCTTCAGTTAGGACACCTTCCCAAGAATTCTCTGCTAGGTCCAATGAAACAAGCATTGACAGTTTCCCGATGCTTTTCGGAACGACCCGATGGATCTGTAAGATTGTTTTTAAAGCTAAGAAGTGCTTTACTCTCCCCCTCTAAGCATCTTAAATTTGGGCTCTTGGACTTGGTACATGAAATGGGTTTAATAACATGAATGTAGGATGCAATTCCAAGCAGAGAGAAGAAAAAAATGGGAATGAGATGAAGAGTGGACATAAAGCTAACCATTTTGCCACTGAAATGCATGTGAGGCCTAAGACATGCATTGGGGTTAAGTATTTATAGTAAGAATTCTCGGCGCTTGTCTTTACACGTGGCACAAATACCTGCTGTAGTTTTTTTAATTATAGTTAAATAGCAATGTGTAATATGAGGAGGAGCCTCCGAGTCGGTATACCTAACAGATTAACAGTAAATTGTATAGTAATATTAAGTTATATCCATGTAGAGCCAAATTAATCTTAAATTTCCTAGTAAATCTTGCTAATTTTTCATAAAATTTACTCGGTACAAATAATTATATAGATCTTTTTTTTAATATATCTATTAAAAAATGTATAGTTATAATTTTGTTTTCAAAAAATTTAGATATATGTGATGGTACCAATTAAATGACAGAGTCTCGTGTTTGGGAGGACAAGTGGCTTCCTAGGATCAGAGAGCTAGGCAGGCTACTTCCAAGAGCTAAGATTTATAAGGAGCTAGGCTCGTGTTGAGGTACTCATTGATTGGACCTCCAACGAATGGCAACCCAATAGGCTATGTGAACTATTTTATGAGGGTATGGTTGAGGCTATATGCCAAATTCTTATTGGCTCTGTCGTTATTAGTGATGTGCTGATTTGGAATGCTACTACAAATGGAGAGTTTGCTGTTAGGAGTACATATCATATCCATCGTGAGTTACTTTTTTCAATCAAAAGGGAATGCTCTCGCATGGGACAACAAAGCTCTATGTAGAAACAAATTTGGTAGATGAATACACCTAACACTGTGAAGATATTTATGTGGAGAGCATGTCACAATGCTTTAGCCACCAAAGCAAATTTGTTTCGACGGAACATTATAGAGGATCCGTTGTGCCTCACTTGTGGAGTGGAGGTAGAAACCACGGGACATGTTTTGTGGAGCTGCTCGGCTGCGAAGGATATCTGGAGTAGGTGTGGGAGTAAAATCCAAAAAAGAAGCATCGAGAATGTGAAGTTTGCCTTCATATTGGAGGAGCACTTTCAATATTTGGGTAAGGAAGATATAGAGCTCATGGCGGTTGTGGCTAGAATGTTATGGTTTCGTTGGAATGCTCGTGCTTATGGGAAGAAGGTTAGTCCACTGTCCAGTGTAATCGGGTGTGCCACGAAGTCTCTGGAGGCATTCCAATTAGCTAACTCTTGGAAACATGGTCCGATGGAGAGGGCAATTACAGATGACATTCGATGGGAAGCCCCTAAGAATGGGCTTGTTAAAATAAATTGGAATGCGGCTGTGGATAAGAGTAGAAGGAAGATGAGTATCGGTGTGGTTGTTAGAGATGGTAAGGGAGAGGTGTTGGCAACATTGGTAGTGCCAAAAGACTACATCGTTGAGCCCGATATTGCGGAGGTAGTAGCGGCTTTAAGGGCATTTAAGTTGAGTAAGGAATTGGGTTTTCACAAGATGGTTCTGGAGGGTGACTCCCTCCAAGTGGTGCAGGCTCTTAATAAGGATGGAAAAATTTGGAGCCATTACGGTCATCTTATGGAGGAGGCGCAGAGATTGCTTAATTGTCTGCAAAACTGGAAGGTTAAACATGTTAGATGAAATCTCAATAGTGCTGCTCATAGCCTGGCGAATGAAACATTATCCCGTAGTGTGGAACAAGTCTTTATTGACGAAGTTTCTAATTGCATTTTAGACATTATCTCTGTAGAGCGTTGTGCTTAAATTGTTTTGATTTATATATTGCTTGATTCCTTAAAAAGATAAAAATAAAAAGGCAGAGTCTCAAATTATAAGATAAAATTGTATGTGAACATGTTAATTAAGTCAATAATTGAAAGAGTAATGATTATATTTAATTTGAGTTTGTGATAAATAATGAAAGGCACTTAATTTCCACATATCGACTACTTTATTGACTGACTAAGATAAATCCAAGAATTAATAAAGGAGTTTAATTGGAAGTTTATCTCAATGTTTACAAAGACTCCATGCCTCAAGTCTTCACGCGGATTAATTTGCCCGTTAAATTCCGCATGGGACCCATGATGTCAATAATTTCCAGTGATAATCAATAAATTAAGCTTATATCCACTTTCTTGACAGACTGATTAAGAATAAACCCACTTACTAATTAAAAATAATAATAATAACTCCACTCACTTTTTGACTAACAATAAATCCAAAAAAAAAAGATATAAAATAAGATGTCACATTTGGTATGTTGGTCCGTCGACTTTAGGCTTTAAAGTTTGTGTGAATGCAAACACAAAGAACCCCCAACTTCTTATATTAAAAAATATATCAACTGAGAATAATCTCTGATATATTATTTAATATATTTTAAAAAGGACATCGTGATAGCAACTCATCTGGCGTGTTATATTGTCGATGTCGTACTCTTAACATCGTGAGAAACAATTAGAAAACGAAAGTCAGTCAAAAGTTTCAAAATGGAGAGACTAATACAGAAGCAGAATGTGAACAAGTGGAAATTAATTTGTTTTACGTACTCTGATCCCAAACCTCCGTTGCCGAATCATCCAAATATAGCATTACTATATACGTACAAGTTTATTAGCTGATTACTTTTTTCATCTAAAACACTAAACAGACTCAAAATAGTCCCAAAATTATCTAAAATAGGCCTTAAAAAGAGGTTCAATGATGGCTCAAAGCACCAAAATAGGCCCCAATGCTTAAAAGATGATTATGCAGTGCGGTTCGGGCTTCAATATTAACCAAAAACCAACGGTTATTACAAGCTATGAATTTACTTGCAGTCATTTTGTGGTGACTTTTTGGTGATCATTGCATTTTACATGGAAATGATTTTGCATTCAAAATCTGGTAAGAATGGAACTCTGAGTATTTGAATATAGTGCATGATTTTGCTCGATCTGCAATTGACTCAAGAGTGATTCTTTGAAGTGAAAACGTACAACGTTATCTCTAACGCATGTCAGCACTTTCAAGTTTGATGATTTGAATTTTCTCTTCATCATTTGACAGATGTAGAGATGGCTGATGGGAATCAAAGCGTGCATTCTTTAAAGCCTGTTGGTGGAAAGGGAAGAAGTTTAAAAGGAAAAATGGAGTCCAAATTCTAATTGTTTTTTATTTTTTTTATTTTGAACACTCTAAAATATATTACTTTGATGATAAGCTGCGTATTTGGTGTTAAAACTTTATTATTAACAAGTGATTAGACAACTAGCTCGTTCTGAATAAAAAATGATAAATGCAAAGATAGGTAATTACATTGGTTATCAATTTGATCGAGTTTTCTTAATCCATAGGAATCGTATTATGTACGTAGCTCAAGTCCATTTTTGTATTAGTTATAAAAGTTCTCTCATAGAAGGAATATTAATGGTTTGATATTAGAAAAGTGTTGCGGCATGGTGTATCAACTGCAAGTAAACCCAATTCATATGCTTAAAATCTCCCACATTTTCAATCAATACTACTAATTAACAAGAAATACTTAATAAATTGCATAACAACACAAACATCACAAAAACAAAAATTTTTAAAGCGCCAAAACTTCATCAGGTGAAGCTGAAATTAAAATATATACTAGCACGAGAACATCGAGTAATAAAAATTAAAATACTACTCATGCTATCAGCAAAAATACTAGTAATATGAAGTTATATCTATGTAAAGCCAAATTAATCCGGGCTAATGAAGATATAGAGCTCATGGCGGTTGTAGCTAGAATGTTATGGTTTCGTTGGAATGCTCGTGTTTATGGGAAGTAGGTTAGTCCACCGTCCAGTGTAATCGGGTGTGCCACGAAGTCAATGGAGGCATTCCAATTAGCTAACTCTTGGAAAGATGGCCCGATGGAGAGGGGCGATTACAGATGATGTTCGGTGGGAAGCCCCTATGAACGGGTTTGTTAAAATAAATTGGGATGCGGTTGTGGATAAGAGTAGAAGGAAGATGAGTATCGGTGTGGTTGTTAGAGATGGTAAGGGAGAGGTGTTGGCGACATTGGTAGCGCCAAAAGACTACATTGTCGAGCCCGATATTGCGGAGGCAGCAGCGGCTTTAAGGGCACTTAAGTTGAGTCCGAATTGGGTTTTCACAGGGTGGTTCTGGAGCGTGATTCCCTCCAAGTGGTGCAGGCTCTTAATAAAGATGAGAAAAATTGGAGCCGTTATGGTCATCTTATGGAGGAGGCGAGGGGATTACTTAATTGTCTGCAAAACTGGAAGGTTAAACATGCTAGACGAAATCTCAATAGTACTGCTCATAGCCTGGCGAATGAAGCATTATTGTATAGTGTGGAACAAATCCTTATTGATGAAGTTTCTAATTGCATTTTAGACATTATCTCTATAAAGCTTTGTGCTTAAGTTGTTTTAATTTATATATTGCTTGATTCCTTAAAAAAAATAAAAAAATAAAAAAGGCAGAATCTTAGATTCTAAGATAAAATTGTATGTGAACGTGTTAATTAAGTCAATAATTGAAAGAGTAATTATTATATTTAATTTGGGGTTGTGATAAATATTGAAAGGCACTTAATTTTCACATATTGACTACTTTATTGACTGACTAAGAATAAATCCAAGAATTAATAAAGGAGTTTAATTGGAAGTTTATCTCAATGTTTACAAAGACTCTAAGCCTCAAGTCTTCACGCGGATTAATTTGCCTGTTAAATTCTGCATGGGACCCATGATTAGGGGTGCAAAGGCGGGCGGTTTTTAACCGCCCGCTAACCGCTAACCGCTATAACCGCCAACCGCCTAACCGCCTAACCGTTTAACCGCATTAACCGCTAACCGCCTAACCGCCATAACCGCCTAGCGGTTAGCGGTTAGCGGTTATTGGGTCTACTAACCGTAACCGCTAACCGCTAACCGCCTTTTTATATAATATATTTTTATAATTATATAATATATTTTTATAATTATAATTATAAAAATATTTATACATATAACATAATCACTTGATCATTAAATCACAATTTTTTTAAAAAAATAATTAAATCACAATTTGAGTATTAATATATTATCACTATAATTTATATGATTATATCATATAATCACTTGATCATTAAATCACAATTTTTTTAAAAAAAATAATTAAATCACAATTTGAGTATTAATATATTATCACTATAATTTATATGATTATATAACATGAGATTGATTATTAAATCATTTGATTATATAATAACAAATTATACATATATAATATGACATAACTCATAAGTATACTAATTCATACTAATACAACAATTAAATATCTAGAGACTTATTTCCAATGTATGTTATAAACCTATAAGTCTATATAAGTCTACATATGTATATGAATAATATAAATGTATAATATCAATAGTTAATCATATGATTCAATGACAATTCAAATACTTTATTCAAGACTTCAAGTGAATCATATTATTAATGTACAATGATGATATGATTCGTATAATATCAAATTAAGTAATTGACATTGGATTAAACAATGACCAATGTGTTACTTATAAACATAATTTAAGTATTAATGTATTATCATTATAATTTTAGTAATTTATATATTATCACTATAATTGATATGATTATATCATATGATGACTTGATCATTAAATCATATGATTATATAATAATAAATAATACATATATAATATGACATAACTCATAAGTCACAAGTCATAAGTCTACAAGTTAATCATATGATTCATGTACAATGATAATCACAATTGATTCAATTGAATTAAACAATATGTTACTTATAACTACAAGTCTACAATTTAATTAAAGCATTATTAGATACTTTAGGAATTTAGGATTTAGGAGTTTGAACATTACCATTTACCATTAAATATTAAGTTCAATTCAAAGAAAAAAGATTATAAGTAAATATGATAAGAATTTAAATAATTAATCATATGAATCATATGATATAATTTAATGAGACTATATGATTATATAATATCAAATTAAGTAATTGACATTAGATTCAACAATGTGTTACTTATAATCACAATTGAAGTATTAATGTATTTTTGAACATTTTTAGAAAAGAAATTTAACCATTTTTTGAAAGAAAAAAAAAGAAAATTAACAATTTTGAACAATTTTGAATTTTATATATATATATATATATATATATATATATATATATATATATATATATATAAATATATAGTTATATTATATGCATATTGAATAATATAAATGTATAAGATAAATATTTAACTATATGACCCAATTACAATTCCAATACTTAATCAATTATTCATGTACAATGACAATGACAATGACAATGTGATTCATATAATATCAAATTAAGTAATTGACATTGGATTAAACAATGTGTTACTTATAACTACAATTGAAGTATTTTTGTTTGTTTGTAAGTTTATAAGATCAACACTTAATCATATGATCCAATGACAATTCAAATATTTATAGCAATTGGGCCCAAGAAGATATTAAAAATACAAGAAAAAAAAATGAGGGTAAAAAAAAGCCCAAAAAGCCCAAAAAAAAAAGCCCAATTTTTAAAAAGCGGTTAGCGGGCGGTTATCTATTTCACTAACCGCTAACCGGCCAATAACCGCTAACCGCTAACCGCTAGGCGGTTAGCGGTTGCGGTTAGTGAAATTTACTAATGCTAGAAAGATTCTGATTAAGATTATTGCCACTAACCGCTAACCGTAACCGCCTTTGCACCCCTACCCATGATGTCAATAATTTCCAGTGATAATCAATATATTAAGCTTATATCCACTTTTTTGACGGACTGATTAAGAATAACTCCACTTACTAATTAAAAATAATAATAATAACTCCACTCACTTTTTGACTAACAATAAATCAAAAAAAAAAAAAAAAAATGATATAAGATAAGATGTCACATTTGGTCCGTCGACTTTAGGCTTTAAAGTTTGTGTGAATGCAAACACAAAGGACCCCTAACTTCTTATATTAAAAAATATATCAGCTGAGACTAATCTCTGATATATTATTTAATATATTTAAAAAAAGACATCGTGATAGCAACTCATCTGGCGTGTTATATATATTGTCGATGTGGTACTCTTAACATCGTGAGAAACAATTAGAAAACGAAAGTCAGTCAAAAGTTTCAAAATGGAGAGACTAATTACGTACAGAGGCAGAATGTGAACAAGTGGAAATTAATTTGTTTGGACTTGGAACACAAAGTAGTTTCAGCATTAGCATTCATCACTCCTACTCTATCTCATCCCAAACCTTCCTCCCCGAATCATCCAAATTTATTAATTAGTTGATTATTATTTTTTTCTATCTAAAACATTAAAGCTTAAAAAAAAGAAGAAGCTGAAAGATCGAAAATTAATAGTCCCAAAATCATCTAAAATAGGCCGTAGAAAGAAGCTCAATGATGGTTATTTCAAAACTACCAATAAAATTAATGTCAATCTCCCCCCTAAGGACAAAAGTAACCTTCATAAGATTAAAAAACTTTTAAAACAATTTTTTATTTTTATTTTTAAAAAGAAACTCCAATTTATAAGGATATTTTAATTTTTTTTAAAACTACAGAAAAATATAAAAATTAAGAAAAAGAAAAACCAATTTAGAAGGATAAATTTTTAATTTTTCCAATTTTTTAAATTTTAAAAAAATATATATATGAAAAAAAAAAGAGCAAATTTTTTAGGGGAAAAAAAAAGAAGAAAAAAACCAATTTATAAGAATATTTTTAAAATTATTTATTTACTTTTATAAGGATATTTTTGTTTTATTAAAAAAATTTAGGTCCTTTTTTTGTCTTTTTGCTGACTTTAGGAGGACATTAATATTTGTTGGTAGGTTAGGGAGGACATTGACACGACTGGTAGTTTGGGAGATAGTGACAATAGAATGATAGTTTGAAGGGATTATGTATTTTTCAATTTTTTTTTTGTTATTTTTAGAGTTAAATGACAATGTGTAATAAGATAAATGCTACTTTGTGTATTTTGAAGTGTTTACTTTTAAGTGCTTATTCTTTGATGTGGTAGTAAAAGTATTATTGATATATCATATATATAAATTAACTGTTCAAATTTAATAGTAATTTTATTGCCAAGTCAAAGAATAAGCAGTTGAGAGTAGGAGTAGGGAATTGAATATGTATGTCCCATTTCATATAGAACAATAATAGATGACTTCTTCTCGTCTAAAAGTTTGGAGAAGAAGGAACTGAAACAAAGTTTTACAACTGAAGCCTGGAGGTCATGCATCCACAGAGTTCATCTCGTTTTATAGCACATCATTTTTTTGAATTACAATATTAGTTTCGGTAATGCAATATTAAGAATGATGGTAATTAAGACCGCAAAATGGAAAATTAAGGCCTTGTCTTTAGCCAACCTTTTTGGCTCACCAACTTCAGAGCCATTTAAATCGAGAATAAGAGAATAACCATATGATAAATGGTTATTGGGAAATGGGATGCAAAATATCTCTCACAATTGCAAAATGATTCATATATATATATGACTTTAACAAGATAAGATCGGAACATTCATTATTACAGCAACTTGAAAAACTTATAATACATAAATAATGGATATTAAGAAAACCTCCAATTCCCAAAGCTTCAACTTCTCTCTTACTTGACCTTCCGTAGCAAGTGAACAATTTTGACCATAACCAACACAATAATCTTGTCTTTCAAATTATCAAAGCTTCGAAAGTAAGCTTGTCTCCATGATGTTTTGATAATCAATGTGCCACAAACTCCCCAAAATCCAACAATAAACCCAGTTGTCATGCTAATGTACAAGGAGAATGACTCAATGCCAGCCCTTCCATTTTCATTGGCTCCTCTGTTACTACCATTTGGTGTTACTCCAGATTTAATTTCATCCTCTGAACACTTGCTTGAAAGAGGAGGCCCACAGAGTAAAGAGTTCCCTTTGTAGATAGAAGAGTCACTAAGTGTTTGAAGTTGATTCTCATGTGAAATTTTTCCAGAGAAGTTGTTGAAAGACAAATTCAAGTTACTTAAGAAGGTCAAAGAAGACAAGCTTTCAGGGATAGGACCATAAAGCTCATTCATTGAGAGATCAAGTGTTTCTAACATGTGTAAATTCCCAAATTTTTTAGGAATTCTTCTAGTGATATAATTCATTGACAAATTCAAATTGATCAATCTTAAGAGGCTTGTAATATTAACAAGTATTTCCCCGGATAACTTGTTACTTGAAAGGTCTATAGAATAAACAAGATTAAGGACTAGATCATTATACATATATTCTCTCCCTTTAGAAACCAACAACATTTGTTCACCATTATACATTTCTCCATATCCATCATTACTTAGGTTTCCTAAACATTGAGGGATGGCTCCCGAAAAATTATTGTGTGCAAGGTCTAGGATTTGAAGATTTGAAAGAAGACATAATTGTTGTGGTATGTCCCCATGAAACAAGTTGGACCTTAGGCTTAACCTCAATAAATATGGTGAACTTTCACCCATCCATGCAGGAAGTTTTCCAGAGAATTTGTTTTCTCCAAGATCAAGGCTTTTCAAGTTTCTGTAATTTCTAAAAAAAGAGGGAAGCTCTCCTTCGAGATGATTTTGGGGCAATGATAATACATTTAGTGAACTCATATGTCGCATTGAGTGGGGGAGTTTCCCGGATAGGGAATTGTTTCCCAAAATAAGGCCATTCAATTCCTTTAGCATTCCTATAGCATGGGGAATTCTACCAGTAATTGAATTTGATGAGAGGTCCAACCAAGACAACTTGGGCAATAACTCACTTATGTTTTTTGGAAAAGGTCCAAAAAACTTATTATTCCCGAGATATATGACGCTTAGATTACTATGAAAAAGTGGAAGTGGACCCTCTAAGTTGTTGTAACACAAATCAAAATAAGATGCTAAAGGGTGAAATTGAAAGTATGGTACCTGCCCGTGTAATTTGTTACGAGATAGACTCTAATGGGTGACATTTGGGCAAGACTTCCAAAGTCCATGCGGAATGGTGTCGGAAATGCCAGCATTGTTGAGCACAAGAAAATTGAGTTGATTTTGGGTTTTTAGCCAAGTTGGAAAGTTTGGGCCTATCTGAACCTTCTTTAAATAAATCATTTTCAGCTTAAAAGGAGGAACCCATTCCTGTTTGACATCTAAAACCAATGCCCCTTTTGCATTAACATTCGTAGACAACATAAGAGATTTTAATCGGGTGAGATTTTGAAAATGAGCTTCAGTTAGGACACCTTCCCAAGAATTCTCATTTAGGCCCAATGAAACAACCATTGACAATTTCCCGATGCTTTTTGGAATTGTTCCATTCATTTGATTACCAAAGAGGTGAAGTTCTCGCAATGACGATCAGTTCCCATCTTCAGAGCTACTGTTGGAACATTGAGACAAGCTATCCACAAACTCAGTTATCTCCCCATTTATATTGTTGGAATACATATATAACGCTTGCAAGTTGCAAAGGTTAGCAAATGAGTTCGGAATCTTTCCAATTAAATTGTTATCACCTAAATTCAAGTCACGCAATTTGGTTAGATGTCCCAGGCCAACCGGAATAGCACCTCTAAGCAAACTGGACTCAAGTTTGATTGTTGAAAGCCCACTCACATTTGACAACCAGTGAGGTATGAAGGAGTTAAAATGGTTGTAAGAGAGATCAAAGACTGAAAGTAGTGTAAAATTGATGGAGGAAACAGAGTGAGGAAGACTAACAAGTCCACAACCAGCTAGGTGTAACTCCCGTAAGGAAGGAAGCATATTAACTGCCTGAAACCAATTTGGTACTTTCTCAAGATTTACAAAATCCATTCCAAGGTACTTAAGGGAAGGAAAACCATCAACCCATTCCTGACTTCCGACCTCCAATCTTTGAGATGAAAAGTGATAGGAGTTAATGGAAAATGAAAATGAATTGAGGTCTAGATATTGGAGCCTTGAAAGATTCCAAAGATGGGGAGGAATAACTCCAACAAACAATGAAAAAGAGAGATTGAGATACATCAAACTTTCAAGTGAACCCAAAACCTTTGGAATATTGATTCCATCAAAATTATTCAAGCTTAAATCAAAGTAACTCAAATGCTTTAGATCGAGTAAAGAAGAACTTATCTTTCCCCCAAGGCATGACTTGTTGTAAGCTTCCATCTCTTCATTTGAAAAATCTAAATCTGGTTCAACATCATAATAAGTAAATGGCGAAAATGGGTTTCTGAGGTCAAGCTTGACGACATTTCCTGTGCTATTGTCACAGCCAACACCTATCCAGTTGCAGCAATCATCACCAACCCAAGAAAAGAGACGGCCCGATGGATCAGTAAGATTGTCTTTAAAGCGAAGAAGTGCTTCCCTCTCCACCTCTAAGCATCTTAAATTTGGGCTCTTGGTACATGAAATGGGCTTAATAACTTCAAGGTAGGATGCACTTCCAAGCAGAGAGAAGAAAAAAATGGGGATGAGATGAAGAGTGGACATAAAGCTAACCATATATTCTGCCACTGAAATGCTTGTGAGGCCTAAGAGATGCATGAGGGAGTTCAAGTATTTATTCTTGGCGATGAGAGAGGACACACTTACACGTGGCACAAATATATGGAGTAGTTTTTTTATTTTAAGTTAAACTAAAAATTCTAGAAATGCCTTTAAACTTTTAAAAAAAATAATAATAATAATAATAAAATCCAAGGGCCAATTTAAATTTTTTTTTTTTTAATTCCTTTTTATAATAAAAAAATAAAAAAGTTTCCTTTATATACACATACGAAGACTAGAGTCTTCACGCGGATTGCTTAAATTCCACGTGGATCCCATAATGCCTGTTGCGGTCTATTCCGTGCACAACGATGCCAATGATTTAAAACTAATTTTAGGAGGCCACTTATGTCCTATTAGTATCTTATTAAGAATGATATAATTATTAAAATTATCATTAAATTTAAGATTGATCATTATTAAATTTTGGTCAAAAAAATAATTTTAATAACTACATTATTCTTAATAAAATATAAATAAGAAATAAATAGACTACCTAGAATTCTAATTTACAACTATATTCAATAAGCATACATTGGCATAACATGATGTCGGTTTAAGCCTACTTTTTTGACTGAACAACTCCATCCACACACTTTCATCCATGCCTTGCATTCGCATGCGTAAAGACTTTTTGACTAAGAATTATTCCAAAACAAAATGAAAAGACCATTGAAAAATAGATATAAAGATGTCACATTCCAGTCTACTTTAGGCTTTAAAGTTTGTGTGAATGTAAGACACAATGGATCCCGAAGAAATAAAAGAAGGGGAATTATGTAAGAACGTTCTTGGTCCGTGTAAAATACGAGTAATCTTATAAGTCATCTTAAAGTCTTTTAAAGTTATTCAAAATATGATATAATTTTTAAAATTACCTTCGAATTTGACATGTGATTTATTGAATTTCTATTTCTCATTAACAATAAAATGGTCTTGGAATAGAAGAGTAGTGGTAGGGACCATCTTTTTATCCTCCTAAAGCTGATGTAACTTTTAAAATCACCACTAAATTTTAGATTACTCATACTTAAATTTTGATCTAATAGTGATTTTAAAAGTCACATCAACTTTAGGAAAATAAAAAAATGGTCTCTAACATTACTCTAAATAGAAATACAAGTAGATAACACCTACAGTTCAAATATTCAAATTTAAATAAACTCTAATCTTAATAACCTTATCATAATATTAAATAATCTAATCTTAGTTGTAATAGAATTTCAACTCAAATATTACCGACCGTTGTAGTGATCATGTGATACCACCAATTTGAAGTCTCTCATCTCAAGCAATGATTTCAATGACAAATTCTATTTTGAAATCACCCAGTTCGAAATTCATTCATGCTCACACCCAAATAACTTGACTAGCATATCACTTTATTAAAGAGTAAAATATTTTGCACTCATGTTAAGGATATAAATTTTTTTATTAATGGAGAATTGATTTGTAATTAATTACCCTTGATTAAAGGGATTTGTTGTATTTAAAATCACCTCAAAGCTCTATAAATAGAGATATGTACTCGAATCATATATATCAAGTAAAATGTAGCTTCTAAGCCTTTAACATATGGATATTGAGCTTAAGTCGAACCACCTAAAATATCTACGTTTATTGTATTTTCTTTATCTCTTTTTATTTAATTATTAGTTTCTATAACTCAAAATTAATGCATTTAATTATGTTAATGATGGCATCATTAAAAAATTGAATAATGAGAACAAACAATGAAAGAAATGTCATTGGAAGAAGAATCACATTTCAAACGGAATCGGATCCTCTCCATTTCATTTGAAATGGAGAGAATCCAGTTCACGGCTCAGATCTTTCTAAAAGATCTAACGGTGAAAACTTGCCACGTCCTTAAAAGTTACTTAACGGAGGAAAAGAAAAAACAGTTGAAGTTAACAAGTTCTAAAAGTGTGCACTCTGTGTCATTCCCCATGAAACTTTACACAGTAATCTCGGCTGCAACAGTCGTCTTTTTTCCTTTGTTTTGTAGTAATGGTGGACATAATTTTCTTCTTCATCTTCCTTTTTCCTTTGTTTCGTAGCAATGACTCTCTCCCCTCCATGGAAATGGCAGGGTTCTCCGATTGGTAATCGAAAAATGATGTTTTTAAAATGTTGGAATTTTCTTCTCTTTTCCATTCCAATGCTAAATCGATTTTTTCCTGACGTCACCTAAATTTCAGAATGTGAATTTAATGGACAGTTTATAGACCTTGATTAATTATCGACCATGATTAATTTCTTGTAACAGAAAAGGCAATAAATTCTGCAATTTTTTTTTTTTTTTAAATGAATTAGATTTCATATACCACTAAAACAAATACACCAAAACTAGCAACCAACTGAACGCAAAATAAATAAATAAATAAATAAAATTAGAAAAAAACTGAAGGCAAAATGACACCAAAAGCCTAATAAAAAGCGTTATTTGTTATTTTTTTAGTATTTCGTCTTCGTTGTTACTTTTAAGCATCTCAGAAGTTGACAGACAGTAGAAGCTTTGATGGTAAGGTGGTGAAAGAGATTGGGTCCATTGGGAGGTATATTATGTAAGGACCTCATCTTTTGCCTGAAACTTACAAGTGAGCTTTGCATGAGTATGAGTGCGTGCAGGTGCAGAGGTGAAAATGTTCGGATTCGAGCTTATTTTAACTGAATAGTAATTAGTAATGTTGTTCTTTCAGCACTAGTAGTAGGTGGCTCGACGCAAATCTTTGAGCTTTGGGGTGTAGAGAAGCTTCGGTGGCTGATAATACATAGTGTGGTCAGAGCGGGCAAGGGCAAGGCAACCCCTCACTTATACTCTGTTACACTCTGTTTATGGGAACTAAAATAGAGGAAGTGGCCAACTGGTTTAGACGTGCAACGACGTGGCCTATTGCAATTGTTGATGATGCAAACAACTTAACAACAAGTTATTTGCTTTAATGATTCCCAAATGTAAAACATGACTTGGTGGTATTAAAACAATGAAGACATAGACTCCATAAAAGTAGGTTAGCAAATGAATCAACTTACTCCTTTGCGATCAGAGGGACGTGAAGCCAATTCTTTCTTGGTGACAACATGGCCTTTATTTAAGCCCACAAAGAGGCTAGTATTTGGCTGTTTATAAAAAAATGATGATGATTGATGAAGAACCCGAAAGAAGGAATGATTGCCAACGCGGAGAAGTCTGTTGTTTCGTACGGCCATGGAGTCAGCTAAAGAGAGAGTCATCGCTAGTGAATATCACGGCGTTTCTCACCCCTAAGTCTGCAACCGGAGTTTGGA
Organism: Corylus heterophylla; assembly: GCA_016403345.1. Classification (NCBI taxonomy): domain Eukaryota; kingdom Viridiplantae; phylum Streptophyta; class Magnoliopsida; order Fagales; family Betulaceae; genus Corylus; species Corylus heterophylla. Next base: position 18,753,111 of record CM028140.1, read on the forward strand.
GACGAAGACGACGAAGAAGATGATGTCCACCATGACGGCAAAACAAAGGCAAAACGTCGACGTTGTAGCTGAAACCAGTGTGTAAAGTGTAAACTTTTGGGTAATGACTGAGAGCGCACGCGCTTTAGAACCCGTTAACGTTAACGTTTTATTTTCCTCCGTTAACTAGCTTTTTCTTTGTTTTAAAAACTTGACAATTTTTCACCGTTAGATCTTTTAGAAAAATCTGAACCGTGAACTGGATCCTCTCAATTTCAAATCGATTCCATTTCAAACATAACATTATATTCAGCATTCAATGAGATGCAATAATGCCACAAATTTTCAAAACAAATTTTATGGGTTATATCGAAAGTCCCCAACTGAAAATATAGGCTTGAAGGAGAGGGCGTCCATGTCGACGATGTGAACTTATGTGAACCCACACATCGAGTCTTCTGTGTGCGAATTGGAATTGTCGGTGAAGATGTTCCATGAAGACCCGTAATTTTCGCAAGTTATAATTAATGCAGAAATGATTCACGTCAATATTTTCTCTATTTTTTTTTCATTTAATCCAACAAATTCAATAAATTAAATATTAAATTTGTGAACTTATGTGAACCCAACACAAATTCAATAATAAATTCATCAATTTATTATAAAGATAGTTAAAAAATTATTGAAAAAATAAATGAATTCTAATCAATACAAATTAAGTCCTCTTTGGAAGCCTAAAGACCATCAATACACAACATCCTAGTCAGGTGGGAGATGATGGATAACCTTAAACATTAATGCTTGATTCCCTTGTAATATCACAAAGTTCAATAATTGGTATTGTTATTACTTATTAGAGAAATGCTAAAAATTATTGTTCATTCTATCTTTCATCTTTCTCCGTGAAGTGGATAGGTGAATTACAAATCTAATAATGAATTTACAAAAATGATCGTTAAGAGATAATTGAAAGAATAATGCGTAAACCCAATTCTATGAATTCACAGTACTGCAAAATGACAAATTGATGAAGCATAAGCCAAATATGGCAAAATCCGAAAGCTTCTAGCTTGCAGATTTGAAGGTGGGCAGCGTCAGCAACCAAAAAAATTTTAGAGAAAAATGCACACCTATTTTAAGGGTTAGTCTTTTCTTCTGGGGATTGAGCATTTTTTCATGGGTCATAGAGAGAAAGAATAGCTAGGTTGCAGCCAGGTTTACAGGTCTAAGCCTGGTGGCTCCATTATATGACCAAGCAGTAAGAGAGACAGCAGTAAGAGTGACGTGGCGGGGAAGAAGGTGGTGGCGCGCAATAAAGAAATGAATGCCCTGTACAATTTTTCAATCAAGTATACTTCACGTCACTTCTAGTAATGCCTTGTTTTTTAGTTTACCTCACTTACATTGTGTAAACGACTTTGTTTTTGATAGATTTTAATACCAATGACTTTTGTTAAATTAATGATTAAATGATTAAATTTAATACCAATCTTCCTATAAGTTTAAGCTTTTGGAATAATTAGTAATTTAATATGGTATCAAAATTAAAAGGTCCTAGATCAAACCTTGACTCAATCAATTCACCACTTATTTAAATTAAATATTCCACATATTGGGCCTTATCTATTAAAAAAGGAGTTTGCACCCACACGTGAAGTTGATTGTTAAATTAATAATTAAGTGATTAATTTTTTTTTTTTTTATGAGCTTAAAATTTTAGAATAACTGATAATTTAACACTAAACACAAATAAATTTACGTCATTTTTTTTTTAAGAACAAGTTTAATGGAGAAGGATTGTATCCATTTCAAAAGAAATGGAGAGGAGCCCATCTTTTATTTTGCAAGGGTGGAATTATTTTATTTTATTTTTTTTAAAATAACAATTCTATTCTTGTGAAATAAGGAAAAGGTTCCTCTCCATTTCCTTTGAAATGTAGAGGATTGTGTCCCACTTTAATAACATTTTTCTGTAACACACGTAAATTTTGATGTTGTTTATTACCGATAAACAAAGTTATCTATAAGTCTTTAAAGGGTAATTTAATTGGTTAGAAATCACGTCTCATGAACAGAATGTCACTAAATCAAATCTCATTTTTTTCTTTTCATTCTCTTGTGTGAGCATGTCAAAAAAAAAAAAAAAAATCATGTGTAAAAATAAGAAACAGCAAAAAAATAATAATGATAATAATAAAAAAATGGGACATTAATAGTCCGTTTTCCTGTCATTAAAGAAATTTGCTTTTAAAAGCACTAATTCTTTGCACCCTTTATTTTTTATTTTTTATTTTTTTTTCCAATAATGAGACAATGGTTACAGGAAGTCGGGGACAAAAACAAATGAAACCGGGTGAACTCCCCAACAACAAGACACAAACAAAAAAGACAATATATATATGGTAATGGAAACAAATAGTACGCAATATAAAAAAAAGAATCGAGGCTACTCTAACGAATCGGTACTATTATTAGAGAGAAAATTGGTAACTACGTTTTGCCAGTTTTCACATGTCACCATGGAGGGTTTGTCTCTCTAAATAAAAGATGGGATCGCTTCAAGGCCCGTAGAAGGGATAACTGTCAAAGCCTATGGTTCGCCACGCGAACCATACTACCCTCAAGGTTCGTTACGCTAAACCTCTTAATGTAAATTCATGCCGAGCATTGGAGTTGCCTAGCCCAACCCAGTCCGTATTAGCGAGCCACCCCTTGTATATGATAAATCGTACGAGAAGCCTTGAGGCGAGCCATGCTCTTCCCACCAAATCTCTGATCTGGACCGCGGTAATGATCATATTCAATCGGCACATCCCATCTGCTGAGGGAGAACTTTTGCTTTGTACTAATCTTTGTCATTTAGCTGTCTCGTGTGTTGTTAGCCCAAATCCCTCTTTGATTGGAAACTGTGTTAAAATGTACTATAGAAAGGCAAAAATGCTTCGTTAGAAGCTCTATGCTGTAAAGGTAATCACCACTGCTAAGTAGTTGTTGAGTTGTTGCAGGGGAGCATTGCCAAGAATCTAGTGATCTGTCCAAGAGAAAAACACACCAATTACAAAAGTCTCCACTCTCAAATAAAATAATTAAAAAAAAAAATAGCTGGGAGACGCCGAGACGGTACCCAAAAGAAAAAAGGCAGCGACGCACGACAAGAGCTTCGGAAAAACATCAGTTAAACAACATAAATAGAAGAACACCAAAAAATCCTTGCACCCATTTACTCGGTTGTGTGCGCATACATCCTCTAAGCCAAAAAATCTCAATATATTCTGCATAAAACCCATTACTTTGCCCGCCATACTCTCCTCGAAATCCCAGTCCAAGCCATCCAGATTGGTTGCGCTTTGCGCTTCCCATACCGCAAGACATTTCAATGCCGAACTGAAGGATTGTGGGGTGGAGGAGTTCCGACTCCGAGTGAAGACTTTGTTGAAGATGAGAATTCACAAAATCGATGAAATGTGGAAGTGAGGAGCCCCAGTTTTCCGGCCAATGTTTTCCCAGCGGCCAAGTTGATTTAATGAGTGACCAAGCGTTCTTTCTCTTGGCGTTCATTGCTTGCACGGTATGAGGAAATGTTGGTTTTTCTTTTTTCTTTTTACTGTAATTGTGCTGTTGTTCAAGCTCCAAGAATTCATAACCTCATCCTCCACCTTACTACACTACACTTTTCTTTTGAATGGAAACTATTTTGAATTCTTGACTGACCAAAGGAAATTTTGTAATGGTTCATCGAAAATTAGACAGTAATATGAAATGACTCTCGTTGTGAAAATCAGAAGAATATGCAATTTGTTCCCTGCTAATCAATTGATACTTGCATATGTCAGAAGAATTAGATATGATTTGAGTAAACTCTGGTTTAAACTTGTGGTAGTCACTATTGGGCATTTGGATGGGGGTAATCTTTTAAGATTTATGGAAGTTCTAAAAGATTACCCCATTTGATTGCAGTTTAGTGGAGGGAATGTAGATTCCTCCCAACCTATGTGGGAATGTGGATTCTCTTCTAAAGAGGTAGGAATCCACATTCCCTTACCTTGGGAATTTTACTTTTTTGTTAAATATTTGACAATAATGTCTAATTTGAACTCTCTTGTACACTTAAGTGGACCCAGTTGCTAAATATTGCCAGTTGACCTGAAACTGTATTCAGATCCCTCAAACAAAACCAAATAATAATAATAATAAGATGACACTTTAGGAGATCTGACTTTAGGGCCAATAAACCTGGCCCTCTCGGATTAGGGTGTTATATATATATATATCCTTTAGATGTTTTCTTTTATTCTAGTTTAAAAAGTAAGGATGGGGTAGGAAATTCATAATTGTGTGTATGGGATATCCCAGAAGGGAAAAGGACTAACAAAATGGGATTGACAGAATATACTATATATATCCTCTGCAAATCCTCTGCATGGGAAGATTGCATATACGGCAACAGAAAAACTTATAATATTACATAATGATGCATATTAGTTAAAGAAAGGTCCATTGTCCATTTGCCTCAACTTCTCTCCAACTTGACCTTCCTTAGCCAGGGAACAACTTTGAACATAACAAGAATAGCAATTCTGTCTTTCAAATTATCAACGCTTCAAAGTAAGTTTGCCTCCATGATACTTTAACAATTAATGTGCCGCAAACTCCCCAAAATCCTAAGATAAAACCCACTGCCATGCTAATATAGAAAAATTCTGCATCAATTCCCTTGTCATCATTGCCACCACTTGATGTTACTTTTGGATCGATTTCATCTCCTGGGCGCTTTGTTGGAAGAGGAGGTCCACAAAGTAAGCTGTTACCTTCATAGCTGGAAGAGCCAAGTGTCCGTAGTTGATTCCCAGATGGAATTTTTCCAGACAAGTTGTTGAATAACAAGTTCAAATAACTCAAGAAATTTAAAGAAGATAAGCTTTGAGGGATAGGACCAAAAAGTTTGTTCCTTGAAAGATCAAGTAATTTTTTGAGGAATTTTTCCAGTTAAATGGTTCATTGATAGATTCATGCTGACCAATCTTACGAGCCTTGTTATATTATTAGGTATTTCTCCTGATATATTATTATTTGAGAGGTCTATGGAATGGACAAGAGCAATAGTAAAATTATATACGTATTCTCTTCCTTTAGAAACCACCATAATTTGCTCGAAATAATTTGTATGATAGCTGCTTCGTGCTTTACTCAAGTTCCCTATGCATTGAGGGATTTCTCCTGACAAATCATTATTTGCAAGGTCTAGGATCTGAAGGCGTGAAAGAAAACATAGTTGTTTAGGTATGTTCCCGTCAAAGAAGTTGGATCTTAAGCTTAACCGTAAAGACGTTAAGCTTTCTCCTATCCATGCTGGAACATTTCCAGAAAATTTGTTATCTCCAAGATCAAGGTTTACCATCCCTCCATACTTTCTAAAGAAAGAAGGAAGCTCCCCTTCAAAAGGATTTTGGCTCAATGACAACACACGTAGTGAACTCAAATATTGCATTGAACTTGGAAAGGTGCCAGATATATTGTTGTTTGCTATGTCCAACACAGATAACAACTTCAAATCCTCCCATTGAGGAGGGAGTTTCCCAGACAAGTAGTTGTTTCTCAAAATAAGAACTTTCAATTTCTGTGGCATTCCAATAGAATGAGGAATCCTCCCCGTAATAGGGTTTGAAGAGAGGTCCAAGAATGATATCCTAGGCAACAGCTCACCTACGGTTTCGGGTATAGGACCAGAAAACATATTTTTTTAAGATATAAGATGCCCAAATTCCTTAAAAAAAAGTGAGATTGGGCCCTCTAAATTGTTGGAACTCAGATCAATATGAAATACTGGATGATGAGCTCGAGTGTTTGGTACCTGCCCGTGCAGGCTGTTATTGGACAAACTCAAATGATGGATATTTGAGCAGGAATTCCAAAATCCAGGCAGAATGGTGTCAGAAATGCCAACGCTGTGGAGGCTAAGAAACTTGAGTTCATTTTGAGTTTGAAGCCATGAAGGAAAGTTTGGACCCACTTGCATGTTATCTAATTGAACATGTGTCAAGTTAAAAGGAGGAACCCAATCATGGTTCACATCTAAACCCAATGTCCATTTTCTAGAATATTCCATAGACAAGTTTAGAACTTTTAATCGGGTGAGATTCTGAAAATGAGGTTCCGTTAAGAAACCTACCCATAAATTCCAACTGAGATCCAGTGAAACAAGTTTTGATAGTTTGCCAATGCTTTCTGGAATGGTTCCTCTCATTTGATTGTTCCTGAGGTTAAGTACTTTTAAGGATGACAGGTCTCCAATAGAATGTGGAAGCAAACCCCAAAAAGAACATGACCCAAGGTTAATAGTTTTCAATTTCTTGAGTCCTCCCAATGAGTAAGGGATGTTCCCCCCAAGCAATTTATTACCACTCAAAGCATTGATTTGAGGTTGCTGTTGTAACACTGAAACAACCCATTCACAAACTCATTTATCTCCCCACCTATTTTGTTGTCTTTCAGATTAAAGATTTGCAAGTTGCAAAGGTTGGAAAATGAGCTTGGTATCTTACCAGAAATGTTGTTTTCAGATAAATCCAATCTGCGCAAATTGGTCAGATGTCCCACACCAATTGGAATGATTCCAGCAAAGAATGAGCCAGAGAGACTGAGATACTGCAAAGTTTTAATGGAACCCAAAAACTTTGGAATGTTGATTCCATTAAAATTATTCATGCTTAGGTCCAGGTAACTCAAATGCTTTAAATTGAGAAAAGAAGAACTTATCTTATCCCCCAAGCAAGACTTGTTTTCTCCATCAGCTAGCATTATATTTGACAACAGGAAATGGGTTTTTGAGGTCAAGCATGACGACATATCCCATTGTGTTGTCACAGCCAATGCCTTTCCATTTACAGCAATCTTGACCAACCCAGGAAGAGAGTCGGCCGGATGGATCGGTGAGACTTTCTTTGAAGCTAAGAAGTGCTTTTCTCTCCATCTCTGAGGATCTGAAAGTTAGGTTGCTAGTGCATGAAGCAGGTTTAATAACTTGTAGGTAGGGAAGTCCCCCCAGACAGATGAAAAAAATCAAAAGGAGACGAGCATTGGAGATGAAAATGAGGATGCTAACCATTTTGCTAATGAAACACTTCTCTTGATGTTTGTTCTGTGAAGAAAACTTGAGCTGCCATACCAAATCAATAAATAGAGGTGAGATTCATCCACACTGCTGAAAACCATGCATGTGTTTCGTCGGATGGTGTTGGCTTATTTGAATGTTTGATGCATGTGGCCCTTGGGCCCATATTGTTAAAGGATTAGAACGCCTTTATTTCACTTGAACTTTAGAGTAATTATTTTATGGTCAAAATTTTACTTTGTCCCATCTAATATTAATATTGTATAAGTATTAAATTATTTAAAAAATTTAAATGACATTAACAACATGAGTAATGCTAGATACTGTATTTTTATCTAATAATTACTTAACAATATTAATATAACACTTTTCAACTAATCATTGATTTTTTATTTATTTATTTATTTTTTAACTTAGATTAATCCCAAAATTAGTTAAGAGTGTCACCTAAAAATTGTTAGACAATTGTTTCTCACATTTCTCTTAACCTCATATAGAACATTAAATTTGTGAAATATTTCTCTTAACCATAAAATACTCTTATGCTCTCCATTTGATTTGGAATCATGTGAAGAACGCGGAATTAGCCAAAAGACAAAAAGTATAAAACATGTGACTATCAAGAGCAACCGAAGCATATGATATACCAACGAGAGGATGACCTTAAATTACAAGAAATAAAAGGCCAATATTGATCACAGTAAATTAAAGAACAGAGCCAAAGTAAGAGGGATCAGTTTCTACTCAGAAAAATAAATAAATAAATAAAATCGGGGTCAGTTATCATTTCTTCTTGAAGTAGTTCCCATCGTAGATAAAGAGAGTGACAGAGAACCTATTAACTGCCAAGAGACAGAATATGAAGTAGAGACTATAAAGTTGTAAAGGCACAACCTTTCTCCACTCTAATTCGAGGTATGATGCTATCTATGTTGTCACGAATTCCTGTATTGTTTCTCTAAATTACTTCTGTTTTGGTCAAATCAATCTTGTATCTTGGAACCCTTTTCTTATTTCTTCTGTCCTATGTTTCACTTTTGCAGACTGTGTTTTTCCTATATTCAAGTTTCTTATATTTTTTCTTTTTCTTTGTGTTTCCTGAATCTGTTTTCAGGTGGTGGATGATGGGTAACCTTAAACATTGCTTGATTCCCTTGTAATATATATAGCATCAGAAAGTTCAATGATTGGAATTGTTATTATAGGTGATTTACCCAATTCCCTGAATTCACAATGAAATCTGCTCTTATAAGCACTAATTCCTTGCACCCATTTGCTCCGTTCGGTGCGCATATATCCTCTAAGCCAAAGAATCCCAATGTATTCTGCATAAAACCCATTACTTTGCCCGCCATACTCTCCTCGAAATCCCAGTCCAAGCCATCCAGATTGCTTGCGCTATGCGCTTCACATAACGCAAGCCCTTCGAATACCGAACTGAAGGGTCGTGGGGTGGAGGAGATTCCGAGTGAAGACTTTGTTGAAGATGAGAATTCACAAAGTCGATGGAATGTGGAAGTGGGGAGCCCCAGTGTTCTGCCCAATGTTGTGCCGGCGGCCAAGTTGAGCTTGAGTGACCAAGCTTTCTTTCTCCTGGCCTTCATTGCTTGCACGGTATGAGAACATGTTGGGTTTTTTTTTTTTTTTTTTTTTTACTGTAATTGTGTTGCTATTCAATACCTTTTTGAGAAATGCTACACATGCTCCCATACTCTCAAAATATAATGATGATTTTTAGTCACACGTGAGGGAGTGTGAGAATAAGAGCGTTTGTAGCATTTCTCATACCTTTAATGGATTTCTTTGGTTGTTTAAGGCATGCTTGCTTTTCCCATTTGGGTTTAAGGGATCAGTTTAATCCTCCATTGCGTTGGAAGTGCACATCCATGGCTTGAATGGAACTATTCAGAATAAGATGAAGCCTTTTAGGAATTCATGAAGTCACTACATTTTAAATGTTTTGTGTAGTGGTGATGGCTACAATGATAATGACTTTAACAATTAATAATGATGGCTTTTTGAAAAACTCTATCCAAAAGATAATTTAAATTTCTATTCTCGTGGAACATGCAAACAGGGTTTTAATAAGTCTCACTAATCAAAATTGTAGTTAGGTGTAAGATCTCATATTCCTAAAAGAAAATTAATAAAAATAAAGTAAATATGGATGCTTATTGATCATTAGTAAGAGGTGACTTTTATGATAAGGAAAAGAATGAGGAAGCCATATAGAGAAGTATGTGCTTTAGTAATGTGTATTTCCCCTGCTTCGGTCACAAAATAGATGAAATAAAGCAAAAAATGGATTTTTGTTGCAACAACTGATGTTATTTGGCATTTACAACAGATTGGAAACTATTTTCAATGCGTGACTTACCAAAGGAAAATATGCTATTTGTTCCAAGCTAATTAATTGATACTTACATATGTAAGAATAATTGGCTATGATTTAAGTAGGCTGTGGTTTAAACTTGTGGTAGTTATTATCTATGCTATTCTTTGCTGACAAACTTGAAGCTTGAATTTTATTGTTGACTATGATCTACGTTAAATTCATCATTATTGATAATCATGAATTAATTTCAATGTTGGCAGACTTATGTGGCATTCACTAGCCTTATTACTGCAGCTGTCCCAACACTATATGTAAGTAGTCTGACTTTATGTTTAAGTGCAGAATTTTATTTTATTTTATTATTATTATTGTTATTTTTTGGTGTCCTACTCCCAACTCCACACGTCAGGCTTAATTCATCTCACTTAAGTCTATTACAACATTATGACTACCTATTCTTTTGCAATATGCCTAAAATATGGATAAACCAGTGATTTATTAGTTGCAGCAATTTCTGTAAGTTCTTTTGGAAAGTGTGTTTTTTTTTCTTTTATGAGCAATTGTTTCATTTCTCATGCCGTTTCAGCTATAGCTAAAGGTTGATCCACTCCCACTCCCAAAGCACCCCTAAAATTTTGTTACTGCTAATTGATTTAATAGCCACTAACAACTCTATGTTCGTTTGGCAAAACTCTTTGGAGGGTGGTTTTTTGCTTTTTGGTTGTGAGGTCACATAAAGGTAATAGTTTTTTATGGTTTGAGTTGTATGTTAATGCTTACATACCTTAACAAACGTTGCCAAACGAGCCCAGAGTCTACCTTTTTCTGTTTCCTGACTAAACATTTCTAAAACGCATGCAATATATGGAAACATGCTGCAAATTAGTCTGATATGGAAGATAAATAAGGTCAAATAAAAAATTGTTATATTAGGCAAAGCTTGCTTGGAGCCTACCTTCAAATATTTTTCTCCCTTATATGTTTACCTAAGAAGAGGTATGACAACCTAGTTTGAGTGATTGGTGCACTTGCTGTGAGATTGGTTATATTGCTGATGTTAAAGTTAGGTTGATGCTCTCTGCATAACACTAAACTGAGGTTTCTTCCTTAAAGAGTTTACAATCCAAATTTGTTCTTGTTAGATAAATGTTTTGATTATCTCTGCTGGTTAGTGTATGAGTGCATAAATTTGAGGGCCAAAACCAAGATCTATAAGTTCGAGCACTAAATTTCAGGGTTGAAATAGTACGGTTTTGGTGATTGATATCCAGATATACTACTGCCTGAGGACAATAACGGAAAAGTTGGTTTGGGTAGGATAATGTGATGTCTAGCTTTTGTAGATATATATCTGCTGTTATGTGTGTTAAGCTTAAATCTCTTGACTTTCTCTGGCCTGGCATAAAAATGATGGTTTTCTTTTAAGATATGAGAATTCTAGGTGGTCTCAAATTTTTCTCTGTAGCCAATACCTCATGTTTCTATTTTCTGCATACTTGATCAAAAACTTAAACGATGTTATCATATCCTCAATTTGCAATATACATTTCTTGTGTTGTTGTCACAGCCAACACCTATCCAATTATGGCAATCATCACTAACCCAAGAAGAAAGACGACCTAGTGGATCTGTAAGATTGTTTTTAAAGCGAAGAAGTGCTTCCCTCTCCACCTCTAAGCATCTTAAATTTGGGCTCTTGGTACATGAAATGGGTTTAATAAGTTGAAGGTAAGATGCAGTTCCAAACAGAGAGAAGAAGAAAATGGGAAACCCCGTGAGCATAAGAGTGAGAATTCATATTCTAGGAAAGGTTTTGAGGGTTATGCATAATGATGAGGGTGTTATCTAGGTTAGATGAGTTTGACAAGAGTCACAAATCTGTATCTAGGGTTAGGTTTGGGTTAGGAAGGTTAATACCATTCACCCGTTGAGGGGAGTGGTGGTGGACTCACCTAAAGTAAGGTGGTCCAGAACATGCCTAAGATTGGTTGTCTTGCATATTTCTTCATATCCTAGAGTATGTATCATTCATTGCATTGCATTTTGTTTCTAATTTCTGTTCTGCATATATATGCATTGCATTAATTTTGTGCATTTTATTTTGAAAAAATTCAAAAAGACAAATATTTCTTTTAAGGTTGTTTGCTTATTGTTGTCATATGCACCTTGATAGTCCATAAATTTCTCATGACTATACATGAGATGAATATGTATTAATTAATGGACTGATTTTTTTTGTGCCTAAGCATAAGCTTCTATGGTACATTTTACCTATGCTTGAACTCTTGTGCACATTTAAGCTTATATTAAGTATAAATTTGACCTTAAGGGTGAGTTATGTTAGGCAACCATATGAGGACGATTGACTAGTTGTGTCTATTAAATTGACCAAATGCTAGTTGAACCTAGGACCTAGAAATTCCAACATTGCACTAATTTCTTTTTAAGCACTAAATGATTAAAGACACGTTCTCAAAGAGAAAAATAGTGAAACAATAAAACAAAAGAACATATTCCAAAAGGAATCTATTTCACTGTGCCTTATTTGTGCTCAACTTGTCCCTATATAAATAGTCGTGACCATATTCATTGTGGAAAGAGACAGTCACTACCGAACAATGTTTGAGTATGTGCTATTACTACATGAGAAGTGTGTTGGATGAGGGTGACACGACCCTAGCAAGGTTTGACTTTTATTTAGATATACATGTTAATCTTCCCATGAGGTAATTTAAGTTTTTTTTCTTGCTAGCCTATCCCCTCACCTTATAAGTTCTTAAACTTACTTGATGGTTAGCTTTCACACACAACACACAACCATGGGTCGAGTGGAACATGTTGCTTTGCTTGTGTTGAAGAAACTTTTGTTTCATATCTTTTATCCTCATGGATATTTTGGACATTTTGAGAAATAACCGGATAATCATTTCTTAATACATGAGTCTTTTATGTTATCATGTGTGTGTATTTGACATAATGAGTCTTATGTTGAGGGGATAATTTTTCATGATCTTGCATTTCACTCATTATGCATTCGTAGCTTTGATCATGTTTATGTTTCGTGACTTTCTTTGGGCTTACTGGTGTTTTACTGCCTCTGATGAGAATAGATAGAACACCATAGATGATTTTGATTTTTATATACTTGTTGCATCTATGAATGATATTTGTTTTGTGTTCTAATAGATTTGGTAAGCTATTCATGATTATATTCTATTCAAATCTATTATATTATTGATCATTATTTATTCCTGTTCCACATTTGCCTTTATGTGTTTTGTGAAGTGTTTCAAGAAACATGAAGACCTTTTGTCATTCTGTGATAAAAAGGGGGAGTAATGATGGGAGATGATGGAATGTCTGCATATTGGTTTTTGTCACCGAATTGCCAAATGGGGAGTTTGTTAGTATTTTTTGTCGACAATTATCTCTAGGATTTGGTTAGCTTTTTCAATGTGTAGGTATATTGTAATCTGGAATGTGCAGGATAACTCGAGATATTTTGCTTGATAGTAGTAGATATGATGCGGCTAGGCTATCGGTTGCCTCTGTATAATGCTTATATACATACTTATTTGTCTGTATTTGTTGTGTGCATATGCAAAGAGACAATTGACATGCATTTGATGATTACAAACACTCTAAAAAAATATTAATTTGATGATAACATTGAGTTATTTAAACTTCATCAGGTGGAGCTAATAACAGAAACGAATTAGGCAATTAGGCAATTAGGCAATTAGCATGACTATATATATCGAGTAATCTAAAATTAAAATGCTAGCGTTATCCTGTAACTATTAAAATCATAAATATCTCGCACAAATCTCTATCAAAATGTTAAAAAACAAAAAAGTGTATGAATTCACCATTTCTTCCATAGAGTAAAATTATTTGGAAGGCTGAATTCAGGTCCGTAAACGGTGCCCAAATGTCTAACAGTCCAACTTTTTTTCTTCAAATAAAATATATTGTTGATATGCCAATCCTGTAACTATTAAGTAATGATAGAAGAATCATCTGAATGACTGAAAAAGAAGGAAATCAATGATTTTTTTACAACTGAAGCATGAAAGCTTATGCATTCAATTCGCAGATTCTATTTCGTTTCATAGCACATCATTGCTTGAATGACAATATTAGCTTCATGATGTAATATTAAGAATGATGGTTAAAATTGTAAATTTAGGACTTGTCCAGTCTTTAGCCAACTGTTCGCTCACAGCACCATTAAATAGAGAATGAAAATATAATAGTAAGTAATGAGAAATGGATTTTGGAAAATATAATAGTATGTGAATGGGCTATAGGGTATCATTGTTAGTGCTCTTAGGTTGGGCACATTTACCTATTTCTCTCAACTTATTACTTGCTCTCAAGTGAATATATAAATTTCACAATTGACAGAAAATGGGAATGAGTGAATGTAATGTAATGCTTTTATTTCATGGGTGACACCCAATCCCACCCATGAAACAAGCGGCATATCTATTTGCCAAAGCAATTGAATTATGAGTCATGCGATATACCAACCCTTTGTCCCATTTCTGTTTTACTTGGTTGACGTGGCAATGTCTAACATTTTATTTTATTTTTAAAAAAATAAAGGTGATTGACAATGACATTAACCTAGAGGAAATGATGAAATGAGGATGTAGTATATAGCATTACTTTTGAATTATACTTTAATTTTTTTAGTTATAAGAACTAATATTTAAATAAATGAAGAGAAGATTTCATTGAAATTCAAAACAAAGGAAAAAAAAGAAAAAATATATTGCAATCAAAATTTTCTTGTGAGTGTTGGTATCATGTGGATACCCCTCGTTAATTACGTTACATTGACTGATTTTTTTTTAGGTACTTTGGAAAATGTAAATTCATGTACTCTTTAGATTTAGAAAATTTATCACATTATGCTTGATTTTTGTAAAATGTTTGCAAAATTTTATGCATCGAAAGCAAAAGACAGAAAATCAGAAGTTTAACAAACAAAGCCATTGATTTTCTAATAATTGTACTATTTTGATTTCTTAATTACTTCCGTTTTCTTAGAAAACTAAACATAACATAGGTGCTTGCAGTTATATACCATGATTTTGAAATTAATTGTGCTATTTTGATTTTCTGCCCTTCATTTTTTCTACTTGGATTGAATTAATTTAAGAATAGCATGGTTAGGTTCATACTATTGATCTCAATTTATTCAGTCATTTTGTGGTGACTTTGCATATTCTATGGAATTATCACAAGTTGTTTTTTTGGTGATCAACTGTATTGTACATGGAAATGCTTTTGCATTCAAAATCAAGTGAGAATGGAACTTGACCAAGTGAATATACTGCTTGATTTTGTAATAAAACAGGATTACTACTTATGAAAAAAAAATATAGTGCTTGATTTTGCTCCATCTGCAATTAGTGTTTGTTTGAAGTGAAAACAACGTTATCTCTAATGCCTATCAGCATTTTCAATTTTGATGATTTGCATTTTCTCTTCATCATTTGACAGATGTGGCGATAGCTGATGGGAATCAAAGCATGCATTCTTTAAAGCCTGCTGGTGGAATAGGGAAGAAGTTCAAAAGGAAATTCAAGAGGGGTAAAGGCAAGCGCCGTGGTAAGGGCATCAGGAGGAAGCACCATATTTGATTCCATAGATACTGGTAATTGATATTTCTCCTACTGTACTAATGGTATCAAGTGGCCTGTGGGCAATCTTGGTAGTTCTAAGATAGGTATATTTTGTATTCTGCTTTTGTGTCCTAGGGATTAAGTTTGGAAGGTTGTTGAGTGACATGAATGTAGACTATCCTTTTCTTCTTTTATCACAACTTATAAATATGGATGGATGACTTTTTTCCCCACCCACACAGAAAATTTTAGTGGATTGAAGGATATATCAAATTAGTGTAAAAACAGAAAATTATTCAACTGACTGTTTTACCAAACAGTCACCATTTATTGCAAAGACTAAAAACTTTTCTGAAAGGAAGGCTAAATTCCACTACCTTT
Organism: Corylus heterophylla; assembly: GCA_016403345.1. Taxonomy (NCBI): domain Eukaryota; kingdom Viridiplantae; phylum Streptophyta; class Magnoliopsida; order Fagales; family Betulaceae; genus Corylus; species Corylus heterophylla. Next base: position 18,768,550 of record CM028140.1, read on the forward strand.
ATGGTATTCAAATTGTCCATTTTTTTCCCTTAAAAAAATATATATTGTTGAGGTACCAATCCAGTAACTGTTAAGTAATAAAAGAAAAATAATAGATAACTTTTTCTCATCTGAAAGACTGAAAAAGAAGGAATTAGAACGAGTTTTTTTATAGCTCAAGTGTTGAGCTGATGCATCTGTTTATGGCACATCATTTTTCTGGATGACAATATTAGTTTCGGTAATGTAATATGAAGAAATATGATAATTAAGACCCTAAAATGGTTATATCGAGAATAAGAATATAATAGTAGCATTTGAACAAATGGTTATTAGAAAACGGGATGCAATAAAAGAAATAATGTCTCGCACAATTGTAAAATCTTTCATATATGACTTTAACAAGTGAAGATTGGAGCATATGTTATTACAACAATCTGAAAAACTTATAATACATAAATAATTAATGCATATTAAGAAAAACACCAATACCCAGAGCTTCAACTTCTCTCCCACTTGACCTTCCTTAGCAAGCGAACAATTTTGACCATAACGAACACAATAATCTTGTCTTTCAAATTATCAAAGCCTCGAAAGTAAGCTTGTCTCCATGATGTTTTGATAATTAGTGTGCCACAAACTCCCCAAAATCCAACAATAAACCCAGCTGTCATGCTAATGTAGAATGAGAATGACTCAATACTAGCCCTTCCATTTTCATTGGCTACTCCGTTACCGCCATTTGGTGTTACTCTAGGTTTAGTTTCATCCTCTGAACACTTGGTTGAAAGACGAGGCCCACAACACTTGGTTGAAAGAGGAGGCCCACAGAGTAAAGAGTTACCTTCGTAGATAGAAGCGTCATTCAATGTTTGAAGTTGATTCCCATTTGGAATTTTTCCAGACAGCTTGTTGAATGACAAGTTCAAGTGACTTAAGAAGGTCAAAGAAGACAAGCTTTCAGGGATAGGACCATAGAGCTCATTCACTGAGAGATCAAGTGTTTCTAACATGTTTAAATTCCCAATTTTTTTAGGAATTCTTCCAACAAGATGATTCATTGACAAATTCAAACTCATCAAGTCTACTACGTTTGTAATATTAACAGGTATTTCCCCGGATAAATTGTTACTTGAAAGGTCTATAAAATGAACAAGAAGAAGGAGTTGATCAGCATATATATCTTCTCTTCCCTTAGAAGCCAACAACATTTGTTCACCCCCGTACACTCCAGATCCTTCAGAACTGAAATTTCCTAAACATTGAGGGATGGCTCCTGAAAAATTATTGTGTGCAAGGTCTAGGATCCGAAGATTTGAAAGAAGACATAACTGCTGTGGTATGTCCCCGTGAAACAAGTTGGACCTTAGGCTTAACCTCGCTAAATGTGGTGAACTTTCACCTATCCATGCGGGAAGTTTTCCAGAGAATTTGTTTCCTCCAAGATCTAGGCTTATCAAGAATCTGTAATTTTTGAAAGAGGGAAGCTCTCCCTCGAGATGATTTTGGGCCAATAATAATTCTTCTAGTGAACTTAGATGCCTCATTGAGTGGGGGAGTTTCCCAGATAAGGAATTGTTTCTCAAAAAAGAATTCCCAATTCCTTTAGCATTCCAATAGAATGCGGAATTTCACCCGTAATTGAATTTGAAGAGAGGTCCAAAAAATTCAACTTGGGCAAAAACTTACCTATGTTTTTTGGAATAGGTCCGGAAAACAAATTGTTTCGGAGATCTATCACGCTCAGATTACTATGAAAAAGTGGAAGTGGGCCCTCTAAGTTGTTGTAACTCAAATCAAACCAGTCTGCTGAAGGATGAAATTGAAAGTATGGTACCTTCCCATGTAGTTTGTTATGAGATAAACTCCATTCGGTGACATTTGGGCAAGACCTCCAAAGGTCGGTTGGAATGGTGTCTGAAATGCCGACGTTATTGAGCTGAAGTTCTTTGAGTTCATTTTGTGTTTTTAGCCACACTGGAAAGTTTGGGCCGATTCGTACATTTTCTAATACAATCTCTGTCAGCTTAAAAGGAGGAACCCAGTCGTGTTTGACATCTAAAACCAATGTTGCTTTCGCATAAACTTCCATATACAAAGAAAGAGATTTTAATCGAGTGAGATTTAGAAAATGAGCTTCAGTTAGGACACCTTCCCAAGAATTCTTACCTTCAAGATTCAATGAAACAAGCATTGACAGTTTCCCAATGCTTTCTGGAATGGTTCCGCTCATTTGATTATCATTAAGATTCAATGAAACAAGCATTGACAGTTTCCCAATGCTTTCTGGAATGGTTCCGCTCATTTGATTATCATTAAGATTCAATGAAACAAGCATTGACAGTTTCCCAATGCTTTCTGGAATGGTTCCGCTCATTTGATTATCAGCAAGATTCAATGAAACAAGCTTTGACAGTTTCCCAATGCTTTCTGGAATGGTTCCGTTCAATTGATTAAAAGAGAGGTCAATTTCTTGCATTGACGGTAAGTTCCCATCTTCAGAGCTACTGTTGGAACATTGAGACAAGCCATCCACAAACTCAGTTATCTCCCCAATTAAATTGTTGCCAACTAAATTCAAGCTTCGCAAGTTGGTTAGATGTGACAACCATTGAGGTATAGAGGTGCTAAAATCATTGCGAGAGAGATCAAGAACTGAAAGTAGTGTAAAATTGATGGAGGAAATAGAGGAAGGAAGACTAACAAGTCCACAGCTAGCTAGGTGTAACTCCCGTAAGGAAGGAAGCACATTAATCGCATGAAGCCAATCCGGTACTTTCTCAAGATTTACATAATCCATTCCAAGGTACTTAAGAGAAGGAAAACCAACAACCCATTCTAGACTTTCAACCTGATTCAATGCTGGATAGTAGTCTGAATTGAGGTCTAGATATTGGAGCCTCGAAAGGTTCCCAAGATGGGGAGGAATAACTCCAGAAAACATTGAGAATGAGAGATTGAAATACCTCAAATTCTCAAGAGAACCCAAAAACTTTGGAATATTGGTTCCAGTAAAATTATTCAAGCTTAGGTCAAAGTAACGCAAATGCTTTAGATCGAGTAAAGAAGAACTTATCTTGCCCCCCAGACACGACTTCTCGTATAGTTGATATTGATCATCAAATGATGAAAATGGGTTCCTGAGGTCAAGCTTGACGACATTTCCTGTGTTGTTATCACATCCAACGCCTAGCCAGTTGCAGCAATCCTCACCAACCCAAGAAGAGAGACGACCCGATGGATCTGTGAGATTGTATTTAAAGCTAAGAAGTGCTTTCCTCTCCACCTCTGAGCATTTGAAAATAGGGCTTTTGGTACATGAAACGGGTTTAATAAGTTGTAGGTAGGATGAAGTTCCAAGCAGAGAGAAAAAAAAAATGAGGATGAGATGATGAAGAGTGGACATAAAGATATGGCTGCTAATAACCATTCTGCCAGGGCAATAGTTAGACATGATCATCTAAATGCTTGTGAGGCCTAGACATGCATGGGGTTCATGTATTTATAGTTTGAAGAATTCTAGGCGCTTCTCTTTACACGTGGCACAAATATATGCTGTAGTTTTTTTTTTTTTTTTAATTTATTTAATTTAGAGTTAAATGACAACGTGTAACATAAGGAGACTCCGATCGAGTCAGTTATACCTATCAGACCACTCGTTATCTACAGTTTTTCACTCAAGGTTTTGGACTATATATAATCCTTTTAAATGACTATGCACGATAGACACAAATTGGTCTATCATCTCTAATTACAAAAATAAATTGTATAATAAAATGAAGTTATATCTGCGTATGCGTATCCACGCTCTAGTTGCATTCACAATAAATCCAAAAGAAAAATCTACTTTGGGAAATAAAGAAGATATAATTGCTGTCCACTTTGGGATTGAAAGTTTATCTCAATGCAAAGACTTCACACTTGGAGTCGTTTACACGCAAATTACATGTAAGTTTCATACAGATAAAATTTTTCACCAGACTGCAAGTAAGAGTCCTATAATAACTATTATTTGGAATCATTTTCTTACTTACCTCCATATATTTAAAGTTTCGTTATCAATTTGTCCCATCAATTAAGTAGGATAATATATATAGGATAATATATATATATAAATTGGTTATTTAATTATGTGAAAAATTGGTCTGGAATATTAAAAAAATAAATCATCGTCTGGATTCTCAAATATTACTATTAAAGTATTGATTAAGTGATTAAATTCACATCTTCCTATTAGTTTAAGCTTTTGGGATAACTTGTGATTTAACATGGTATCAGAGCCAAAGGTCTTTTAAATAAATATTCCACGTATTAGACATCACACAATTAAAACGAATAAGTATTACTGAGAATAGAAGATGTTGGAATTGAATAATTATTCAAATTCTTTAGTTTGGTAATAATACACATGGTCTAACTGAAATTGAATCAAAAATACTAAAAACCCCCCACATTATTTTATTTTATTTTTTCAATTCATATTAGAAAATTAAAAATTAAAAAACCTTAAAAAAACCAAGCGGCCACCCCATAGGGCCTCTGGATGGCCGTGACCACCCTAGAGGAGCTCCAAGGGTTGTTGCGACGACCCCTGGAGCAGATCGGGGTGGCTACGGCCACCCGTCGATGAGCATCAGGGGTGGCCATAGCCACCCCGAGATGCCACGAGGGTGGTCGCACCACCCCCGCCTCTTCCATGGAGGTGGCCGACCTCTAATTTCCATATTTTTTTTTTGTTTAAAATAAAATAAAAAATAATAAGGGATTTTTTTTGAAAAATCTATTATATTTCATAAGGAATATCTATTCCTTTAATTTTTTTAGAAGAATAGCTATTTCTGTGTGTATGAGATTAATCATTCCCATTGGAATAACTATACCCATACCAAACAAAAAAATGACTATTCCATTGGAATAGCCATTTCATTTCAGGGGTCTATTCTGCAAACTAAACGGATCCCTAGTGAGTAATGCTATGAACCATCTTTTTATCTTTTTAAAGTTGATTTGGCTTTTAAAATTACCATTGGATAAAAATCCAAGTATGATTCATCAAAAATGTAATGATAATTTTAAAAGCTATATTAATTTTAGGAGGATAAAAAGATGATTCATAACATTACTCAATAAGTATTTAGATATATGTGATGAGTAAATGATCGAGTTTCAGCTTTGAAGATAAAATTGTACATGTTGAGTCAATAATTGATAATATTTTATTTGAGGTTGTGATAATGAAAGCAGTGAGGACTTTTTATGCACATATATATCCAATTTCTTGACTGACCAAAAATAATAATTCTAAAAGAAAAATCAACTTTTGGAAAGTAAAGAAGATGTAATTGCCGTCCACTTTCGGATTGAAAGTTCATCTCATCAATGCACAGACTCAAGGATTGAAGTCGTCTATACCCAAATTACACGTAAGTTCCACATGTAACATAAGGGCCCTATGACTATGATGACACATAATTTGTCTAAGGCCGAGGGCTGGGATTTTAATGTTGTGAGTTTAATTAAAATTTAAACTTATGAATAAAGATAGTTTGCTTAAATTGTATTAAATCTGAATAATAAGTCAATATATGCCGTGTGCGTTTTAAGAAAAATGTGTATTTAAGAAAAAGAGATAAGAGAAAAGGTTGTGGATGCAATTCTTTCTACTCTTCTTTATGACTCTCTAAAGAGTCAATGTTAATTGGTTGGGAAAATTAAGAAACAGTTAATAATTCAATTAAACCATTATGCACGGTACAGTTTTCCATCCAGATCCTTTAAGACACAAATTGGTCATAAATTATATATAGAATGAAATATATCTATGTAAATCAAAATAAATCCCAAATTCCTTACTATAATGTCACTCATTTTTCTGAAATTGTACCCAGTACATGTAATAAATCAATTTTACATGCATTGTGGAAAAAAAGATCGAATGTATACTTGTAATTTTATGTGATGTTGTGGATTAAAAGGTCAAAATGTAGATACTTGTAATATTAGGTTGTGACTTTGTGACAATGAAAGCATGGAGTGGGAACTTCCACATGTCCACTTTCTTGACCGACTAAGAAAAAATCCAAGAAATCCAAGAAAATAGACTAGGCAATGTGAAATGAAGAAGATGTACATTTGCTTTATTAATTGGTCTGCCAAAGTTTACCTAAATGCAAAGACTCAATATCAAAGTCTATTAATGGTGTGACATGACAAAACGAGTGAGGACTTTCGACGTGCCTAATACTCGATCCCTTCACTGACTAAGACTAAATCCATACAAACATAGACCATGGAAAATAAAAACATTAATTGATCGGTCCACATTGGTTGTGGAAGTTTGTCTAATTGTCTTAATGCAAAGAATCCACTCTTTGAGTCTCTGCTTATATAGAAATTGCGTAGTTGACCCTAAACACTGGCTTGACTAAAAAACTCTATACGACAGATAAGAATCTACCTATAACACACAAATATATATTAATTATAATTCCTCCCACTAAAATAACCTTTGTGGGGTTAAATTTTAATAAGGTGAAATCTTTAAAATGAGTTCAATAAAAGACACCAACTCAAAAATTAAACCAATTTGCAACTGAATAATGTTAGAAGGAAGACTTTTGTTAAATTAAAGATTCACTAATAATAAAAAATAAAAAAATCAATAATGATACATGAGCTCGAATGGACCGGTCATGTCCCGCCTCATGCATGATGAGATTATGCTTCCTTTTGTCTTCTATTTACAATTTTTTTATTATAATACGAGATTATGCTAAAAGCTTATATATAAATAATATATCAAAACGATGCCATTTTGATGTTATATAGCAAGATCAGCTGAGACTAATCTCCGAACAATATCTCTTCCAACATCAGATATCTATAAATGAAGTCCATCCTCGTCCTGCTAAGCGATAGTTACTGAAAGTCTGAAATAGAGAACTTGAGACATTTTGAGTTCATGTAGGAATGAAATTTAAAGAGTATATATGCTTCATGAAAGACATGGCCGGAGAGATGTACGTGCTTCAAGTCTGATCCGTGGATGACTTGGTAACAAGTCATATGGCATGATATATTGTCGATGTGGTACTCTTAACATCTTGAGAAGCAGTTAGAAAACTAAAGCCAGTTAAAAGTTTCTAAATGGAGAGACTAATTAGAGAAGCAGAATGTGAAGAAGTGGATACTGTATTTTTAGTTAACTTGAAAATCAGTTGTTCTTAATTTTTTGACATTGTATTATTGGGGACCTTTGTCATGTAGGTCAACGACTAAGGGTCCGTTTGACATTGCGGTTTCAATAGGTGCATTTTTAAAAATTGCGTTTGTGAAATTGCTACTTTTTAAAATCGCAAAAGCGTTTGGTAAAACATGTTAAAAAGTATTTATTTTTTTATTTTTATCAAATATTTGTTATGCAAAATTGTGATTTTGATTTAAATTCATGCTTTTTTAAATAAACACCCCTTAGTCTGCTTTTAGAAATCGCAATTTTTTTTTCCTATTTTATATTAAGTGCTTTTTAAATCGCAATGCCAAACGTTTACGTTTTGCGATATTTTTTTAAAAAACGCAAATTATTCTTACGAAATCGCAATTCTAAATGCACCCTAATTAGATATGGAAGGTAAATTATTATTAATTTTTTTATACACAAAGGAAAGTTAGAAAGGGAAAGCTTACATGCATTGCCAGAGATGAATAAGAGAGATGCTTAGAAGCGGGATCCACTAATGTCCCTCTACCAAATAAATGATTCCTAGAAGAAGATTCATAGTGCTTAGGAACCCATTCGGCTACTTGACCGATGTGGGACTAATCACATTTTTCTTTTCTTTTCACAACATTGACTGAGAAAGTAGAAAATGAGAAAAACGACACTAAAATAAAAAAAGAGAGGTTCAAAAGCGAGACCCACTAATGTGTAGAGGGTAACTTTACTTGAGTCATTTGATAAAAACATGCATTATTGAGCAATTCTTGCTGATTGAATTGCTCTCATTGTTAGTGCCATCTCATTTTCCAACTCAAAAGGAGGAGCAACTTTAGGCTTAGCAATTAGGAGCGGACGCCTGTACCTGAATCATTCAAGGCCTGTCTTGCTGCAAAGTAAGACAATTGGATCTTAGTACTAAAAGATCTCCTTTTTTTTTTTTTTTTTTTTTTTTTTAAAGCCGAAATAAAAGAAAAATGTTACGCATACTCTCAACTATTCATTGTTTTTTTTGAAAAACTCACGACTTATTAGATACGTGATTAGTACAATGTCACAATTAATTAATTGGCCGAACAGAGTTCTCCTCCTAATAAAAAAAAAGACGTGTATTAATAATGGTATTAGTCTATTGTAGTGGCAAATTGTTGAGTTAGCTAAAGCTGTTATGGTTGAGTAATTTTTTTTTTTTTGGTTTAGTAACTTAAAAATCTAAGAAAAAGAGTATATATAGTGCTGATCAGCGCCTTCCGTTCATAAATCATATTAAATTTTATATATATATATATATATATGAAATAGTTTCAGATCTTCACATATTTTCTTCATTTTTACTTCGAATTAAGATATGGAATTTATTCTTTTAGGGTAAAGTCCACATACCCTCATCAAACTACCACTCAATTGACAATGTACCCCCCAAACTTTCAATTGTGACAATGTCCCTCAAACTATCAAAACATTGTCAATGTCCCCTAAGACTAGTAATAAGACAAAAATGCCCCTATAAATTTCTCAATAAGACAAAAATACCCTATAAATTAAAAATGATTTTTTAAAAAAATTAATTTAAAATAATATTTTTAAAAAAATAATTTTTTTAAACAATTTTTTTTTTTTTAAACGAAATTTTTATTTTTAAAAATATATTTTTTTTTATTTAGTTTTAAAAACGCAAAAAATTTCATTTTATTAAACGAAAATTTTATTTTTTTAAACGTAAATTTTTATTTAAATAAAATTATAAAACAAAAATAAAAATAAAAACGAAAATTTTCAATTTTTATATTAAAAAAAATCGAAATTTTTTTTAATTTTTTTCTTATAAAATTAATTAAAAATAAATAAAAAATGGCCAACGTTTGGATTTTTTTTTTTTTGGGTAAGTTTTAGGTTTTTTCTAGAAGTTTTAGTTTTTTCTTTTTAATTTTACTAAGGGTAATTTCGTCATTGGGGGAATATTGACAATTTTTGGTAGTTTGGGGAGGACATTGTCACAATTGAAAGTTTGGGAGGGACATTGTCAATTAAGTGGTAGTTTGAGGAGGTTATGTGGACTTTCCCTATTATTTTATATTAACCAATAGTTATTATTTATTTATTCTAATAACCTTATTGCTTGGGAGTCTGGGACAGTAATAAGAACCTTGTGGCCTAATGAAACTTCTTTTTTCTTTTGAAGGTAAAGTCTCATGAGGAATTGGTCGACACTTGCTTAGAGGAAATATATTGGGATTAAGAAGTAATATATCCTTTGTCAAAGTAACAAAAAATATTAGAAAATTAAGAAATAGTTAAGCGTAAAAACACCTAATGGATTAGCAACATGGGCCAGCCAAAAATTCTTTAGTCATCCGTGACCGTCCAAAAAAAAGAAAAGAACAAAATCATGAGCTCCGGTTGTCGTCAAACATTATTGGAATGCGAATAAGGGTATTCTTTCGGGAGCAGCAGGGGCATAAATTTCGAGTGCTTCATTATTTTCTTATTTAATTAAGACACATGGTCCGTAAGTTGTAATGGCGAGGTCAACAAGAAGTAAGAACTGCATCCATACGAATAGGGTGACAAGAATAGTAGCCAAACAAATGGCTGGAATGAAATTCCATGAATCTTTATGTAACATAAGTAACAGAGCATCACAAAATGCAATCACCATGGTTGCAATGGGTTAGCAACATGAGCTAGCTGAAAATTCTTCAGTCATATGTGTGACCATCCAAGAAAAAGAAAGGAACAAAATCACGAGCTCCGATTGTTCGTCAAACATTAAAGGAACCCCAATAAGGGTATTCTTTCGGGAGTAGGGGGGGCAAAAATTTTGAGCGCTTCATTACTTTCTTATCTAACACATCTGGTCCATAAGTTGTAATGGCTAGGTCAACAAGAAGTGGGAACTGCATCCATATGAAGAGGGTGACAAGAATACTAGCCAAATAAATGGCTGGAATTAAAATCCATGAATACTAGCTATTCCTCTCATTTTTTAGAAAAATAGCTATTTCTGTGTGTATGAGATTAATCATTTCCATGGGAATAACTATACCAATACCAAACAAAAGAATTACTATTCCATAGGAATAGTCATTCCATTTCAGGGGTCTATTTCGCAAACCAAACGGACCCTTAGTGAGTAATGCTATGAACCTTCTTTAGTTTTTTTTTTGGCTCCTGGCCCCTAACTTTCACAATTATGAGAAAGCTTATTTAGGGGATGGACAGGAATTTTTTCCAAATCAGTATAGAGAAAACCCGTTTAAAATAGGGCAAAGTGTCTATAAATATTTAAAAGACATTGTCTCAACACCTATTTATAGTTGAGCCTTACAAGAGTATTCACATTCGGCTCAGCAAAATTTAGCCAAAAACTATCAACTTTTTAAAAATACCTACATCCGGCTCAGCATTTACCTATTCATTTTCACTATTCTATTTAAATATTCTTTCTTCAACGATCATATTTTTTAAACTTTGTCATTTCCTAACGGTCATATTTTTTAAAATTTGTCTTTTTTTTTTTTATGATCATATTTTTTTAAAAAAAAAAAAAAAATTATTTTCCTAATCGTCATATTTTTAAAAAATTTGTATTTTTTTTTTCTAATTGTCATATTTAAGAAAAAAAAAATGAAGCATTTAATACCAAGTTTCTTATTAACCATCATATTCTTTTAAAATAAAGCATTCAATAGCAAGTTATTACCAATAAAAGTTCTCAAATAATGCCGGAAGAGAAAGAGGGAGAAGAAGAAGAAGACTTGGTCTTTCATTTTATAGAAGAGAGATGATAAAATAGTTTTTTTTTTATTTTTTTTAGGGGAAAGTCCACTTAACCCCCTCAAATTACCACTCAATTGACAATGTCCCCCCCAAACTTTCAATTGTGACAATGTCCCCCCCAAACTACCAAAAATTGTCAATGTTCCCCCAATGACAAAATTACCCTTAGTAAAATTTAAAAAAAAAAAAAAAAAAAAAAAACTAAAACTTCTAGAAAAAACCTAAAACTAACAAAAAAGAAAAGAAAAAAAAAATCCAAACGATGGCCAATTTTTTTTTTTTTATTTTTTAAATCAATTTTATAAGAAAAAAATTAAAAAAATTTCGATTTTTTTATAAAAATTGAAAATTTTCGTTTTTTTTTTTTTTTAATTTTTGTTTTATAATTTTATTTAAATAAAAATTTACGTTTAAAAAATAAAATTTTCGTTTAATAAAATGAAATTTTTTGTTTTTTAAAACTAAATAAAAAAATTAGTTTTTTTTTTTTTAAGAATAAAAATTTCCGTTTAAAAAAAAAAAAATTGTTTAAAAAAATTGTTTTTTTATAAATATTATCTTTCAATTAAAATTTTTGGTTTTTTAAAAAATCAATTTTTTTTTGACTTTATAGGGGTATTTTTGTCTTATTGAGAAATCTATAGGGGCATTTTTGTCCTATGGCTAGTCTTGGGGGGGACATTGACAATGTTTTGGTACTTTGGGGGGGGACATTGTCACAATTGAAAGTTTAGGGGGGACATTGTCAATTGAGTGGTAGGTTGAGGGGGGTATGTGGACTTTACCCTTTTTTTTTATTTTTATTGGAGGAGAGATAAAAGAATTTATTTTTTTATATATTAATATATGATATACTTTACTGAGCACGGTAGCTACTCAACAATTTGATGACTTCTTTGTTGAGTTGGATCTAAATGTTTTAAAGCTGGGCTTTTTTATAATTGCCTATTCAAATTGCAAGACAACTACAATGGATCTCAATCGTGTCTATCTCTTTCTCACGTCTCTTTATATTATACAAAAATATAAAAAATATTTGGCAATTTTCAATAAAAGCCAAAAACCAAAAAAATACTTTTTCCACTAAGAATATGTAAATTTTATTGCTTTTCACTCGTGAACATAACATATTCAATAAAACAAAGTACAACCCAAAGAGTAATGCAATTAATAACAACCCAAAATATGACAATAATTATCCCCGGCCTCCACGTTCTTTTGGATATGGTTTTTTGAGAATATTTAATGTTACAGATCACTTACTGCAGCCATCATTTGATCGAGGAAATGTTGGCGATGGGGCTCCTCCACGCACCATGTCATCAACCGCACTCCTTTGTTGGGCGAAGGCAAGGATCCCATTATGCCCACAGGTATCGTGCTTGACCCTTGTATTGGAACGATGTGAACCGGTGGGCCCCATCCGTAGTCCACTTGGTTGAATCCCAGCCGTCCCCACTCCGAAATGAACAGAGTGGTGTAGGCCGTCGGCGGTGCAAATGGGTCGTCTCCGTCCTCCTTCTCCACTGACTCACCCTTCACTGCCTTGATGTACTTGGCAAACGCAGTGGGAAGCGTAGCCTTTGCTTCTTGGATCATTCCCACAACGTCGCTGATTGATGCACCGGCGAGGGAATCACTCCAGGCTCTGATTGTCACCGGGAAGAAGCAGTTGCCGTAGAAACCGTTTGGCAATGGAGGGTCCAAGAGCTGCCGGGAATTTGCGAAGAAGACAAGCGTGAGTTGTGTATTTTGCTTCCAGTTTATGGCTCGCGTTCGGCAACTCCAGAACTTGGCAGCCACAATTTCGAACGCAGAGCATTTCTGTCCTGTTGATTGATGAAATTCTTGCTTGAGCTGGTTGATTTGATCGAGAGTTATATCTACGTTGGCATGCTCTAGCCTGTTGTTGGGTATTGGGGGCGGCGGCGGCGGCAGCGGGTTTACCGGCGCAATGATCTTTGCTTCTTCCGGTGGAGGTGGGAAAAAGTCCCTCTGCCACACTGGTATAGTGCTCAGATGCTCAGCCCCTTTAGCCAGCTCGCCGACCGCGTTTAGAAATTGTGCTGCTCCTAGGCCATCACATATGGTATGGCAGAATAGGAGGCCAATCACGATTCCACCGCATGCAAATTGTGTCACCTGAAACACATTGTCGCAAATTTGTTTGTCAAAGCTTTTTCCTTTTGCTGTTATTTTTTTTCTTTGCAAATAAAAAATGCTAACAAACTTGATCGGATATTTGATCATCTCATCTAAAAACTAATAAGTGTTTTTCTTTGAGAATGTTTCAAAGTCTAGCTAATAGCATTGTTTAGCAAAGTACTAGGGGAATGGGTTCCTTAATTATTGGATATATATATATATACCTGCATCTGCACAAGTGGGTCTATGTCTTGATTTTCAGGGATATGGTCAGGCAGAAGGTCATCAGATGGGATGGAAACAGCATCGTCCAAGTAATTGACAGCATCAAGAGTACAATCAGCAGAAGCCTCGACAAACCACACGCCTTCCCCAGAGCATTCGATTTGGAGCCGACACCTTGGCTGCTCGACTCTTTCAGCCTCCCAGCAAGAGGGTAGTAAGGAACCAAAGCCCTCGACAAACCTTGTCTTATAACTTTTGCTGCCTCTTCAGGGCCATGTCCAAAAACATGCAACGTTCGAGCATTGCATCTCAGGACAGGCAATCTATCAATAACTGACAGATCAAGTGTTCCAGATGGTGTCTGCTCAGATGGCCTAACTAGGCTTCCTCTTGACCTGATCACAGAGAAAGCCATAATTAGATGAAGATTGAAGGATAGAATACCATTTTGGTATGTGTTGGACTGGATAGAATTTTATAGGGAGAGTAGGAGAATGGAAATGTATATTTTAAACATATAAATTCCTTGGCTTTGAAGTCTGAACTATTGGGGTTTGGTACAAGTACTTCTCCAAGCAAAGTGGCCTTTTTTCTTTAGGGTTTTTGACAACTTGCTTTTTAAATTACGCACAGGTACCATCATATAGGATTCATAGGAAGGGTTGCATTCTTGCTTATGTAACTGCACCTAATTTATTAAGAAATGTTATGGGTATTAAATGTTTAGGGAAACTTCATTTTGGTCTATTAAACTTTCACTCGATTTTATAAATTTTTTCTGAACTTATATCTTATTTTGAACCTCTGAACTTTCAATTACTCTCAATGTGGACCCCTTCGTCAGATTTTAAACGTTACATGACGTTTATACCCTAACATTCCAACTTCCAAAACGTTTTTTTATTTTTTTAAAAAAATGAAAATCAATGACATTTTGGTCTCTTTTTTTTTTTTTTTTATTTTTAATGGCTAAAATTAACGTAAGGGTTCTAATTGAGAGTAATTGAAAGTTCAAGGGTCCAAAATAAAAGATTTGAAAGTTCAAGGTAGTTTGTAAAATTGGGTAGAAGTTCAGGGGGCAAAGTGAAGTTTTCACTAAATGTTTTATGGCCTTTTTTCTTTAGGGTTTTTGACAACTTGCTTTTTAAATTATGCACAGGTACCATCATATAGGAAGGGTTGCATTCTTGCTAATGTAATTGCACGTAATTTATTAAGAAATGTTATGGGTATTAAATGTTTGAGTGATGATAGAAAGCACGCCCAGTGTGCATGAACAGTATGCACGCCGAGTATAATTTTTTTTTTCTTTATAATTAAAATAATAAAATAAAAAAATTTACGCACGGCGTGTATACTGTTCATGCACGCTCGGCGTGCTTTCTATCATCACTCTAAATGTTTTTTCAAAATATGAATATAATTAAGATGATGTATAGCATACTCATAATTGGTACTTGTAACATTTTTTTTATTAATTGTTTTGATTATTTCTATTGAATAAATTAAACATCATCTTAGCAAAAAATTTAGTATTCTTAATATTTCTCAAATTTATTGGTGTAGAGATTACCTCCACGTATAGGTCCCTCATAAATTGGTTAAAAATATCTTCTTTTAGGGACTGTTTGCTAACCTCAAACTAGAAAGAGCATCAATCATTTTTTGGACAGAAAATGTCCCAACAAGGCAACAATTAGTAGGTGGGTCGATGGTCTATCCATACATGTTCCTATAAGTGGGTCTCATATCAACTCTCTCACAATAAGTAGATCCCGATATGTGGCTAGCCACACACAACAATTCAACGGTTTTTTTTTTTTTTTTGGTGGGGTTGAAAGACTTTTTTTGGTAAAAAGTAGTTTGTTTCTTTGAAGAATAACTATTCTTATCATCTTGGTAAGTGAGAATAACTATTACTAGTAGTAGGTTCCTACCAAATAAGAAAATGACTACCATTTTGAGGTTTATTCCATGAATCAAACGAGCTATTAAAGTTGCAAACAAACATTGAAAAGAGAACTGACAAATAAATATTTTACACCTCAAACACAGGGCTTATATCCGGTAACAAAAAAGACAACCATTTTCTCTCAACCAAGAATATGTCAAATTTTTTTTTTAATTGTTTGGGGAAAAGGGTTACAAGGGAGAATCATTACCATTCTCGATCTGAAAGGAATAGAGAATAAAGAATCCTAAGAAAAACAAACAAAAACCAAAAAAAATGGGTAAGCTCCCTAACAATTGTCCCAATACGAACACTCCACGTACGAAAATAAGAACAAACAATAGGAAATGAGATAGATAACTGTCTCGGTCCTCTCAAATTGGTCACATAAAACAATAATAAAAAAAAAAAAAAAAACACATATTAAGACGAACTTAGACCCTCTCTTGAAAACTAGAGTGATGATAGAGAGAACACGGACGTGCATCATACCCGTGTTTTTTAATATTTTTTAATATTAAAATAATATATTTTAATATTATAATTAAAAATATATATATTAAAAACTATTAAAAAACACGGGGCGTGATGCTCTGTATCATCACTTTCAACTGAGGCAACCACTTATGTCTATTTTCAATAGTACTGATTCACAGCACGCACAGGCGTGGCACGCCCAGTGCAAAAATTTTTTTTTTTTTTTTTTTTTTTAAGATCAACAGCACGCGTCGTGCATTGCAACCCAAAATATGTCGCTATTCATCCCCGGTCGTTTTGTAGCTGAAGGAAACAAAAAAACTTTTTTTCTAATAAACAAAAAAACTTATTATGCAGAGAATAGATTTATGTTACTGAGCTCTTGCTGACCACTTGCTGTCCACTTGCTGTCATCATCTGATTGAGGAAGGGTTGGCGATGGGCCTCCTTCCTTCACACCCCATGTCATCATCTCTGATCATGACGTACGTAATTGACACCTCCACAATTTGGCGGCTACAATTTCAAAAGAAGAGCATTTCATCCTAAACATGAATTTCTGGCTCCGTGTATTTTCTTGGGCTTTTTCTGTGTCTCTTCTTAATTAGCATCTTTGACCTTTTTGTGATAAGACTTAAGAGGCTTCTCTCACCATTTCTTGGGCCTTTAAAATTTGTTGTATTGGGCTTCATTAGGCCCTTGGATTTGTATGAAAAATGGACCACTAGAGATGGAAGAATCAATGATGCGTGAGTGAGTGGACGTTGTTGTCCTTATCTTTTCTTTCATATTTGCTTTTCATTCCGGACGTTGGTGGGACTCTTTTCGTACACCATCGTCCTAAAATATACTTTCCACCGGAAAAAGAGGGGACAATTAATTATTTTTATTAGCTTAAATTCTAGCATTACTCCTGCTGTTAGCTCACCAGCTTAATTATTTAGGTGCTGAGAATAATTAACATTTTATATTGGATAAAGTTTACATACCTCTTTCAAACTATCACTCAATTGACAATGTCCTCTCAAATTTTTAATTGTGACAATGTCCCTCAAAACTACTAAAACATTGTCAATATCCCCTTCAAGACTAGCAATAAGACAAAAATGCCCATATAAATTTCTAAATTTCTTAATAAGACAAAAATATCCATATAAATTCAAAAAAAAAAAAATTTGATTTTTTCAAAAAACAAAAAATTTTAATTTAAAAATATTATTTAAACAAAAATTTTTAATTTTTTTTTAAACGGAAATTTTTATTTTTTATTTTTAAAAAAACTATTTTTTTATTTAGTTTTTTTTTTTTAAAAAAAAAAAATTCATTTTATAATTTTATTAAACGAAAATTTAAAATTTTTTAAACGTAAATTTTTATTTAAATAAAATTATAAAACAAAAATAAAAAGAAAATAAAATATAAAATATAAAATATAAAAACGAAAATTTTCAATTTTTATATAAAAAAATCGATTTTTTTAAATTTTTCTTATAAAATTGATTTTAAAAAAATTGGCCCAACGTTTGGATTTTATTTTATTTTTGTTAGTTTTAGGTTTTTTCTAGAAGTTTTAGTTTTTAAAAAAATTTTACTAAGGGTAATTTCGTCATTGGGGAACATTGACAATTTTGGTAGTTTGGGGAACGTTGTCACAATTAAAAGTTTGGAGGACATTATCAATTGAGTGGTAATTTGAGGGTTATGTGGACTTTCCCCATTCTTTTATATTAACCAATAGTTATTATTTATTTATTCTAATAACCTTATTGCTGTGAGTGCAGGGCGATAATAAGAACCTTGTGGCCTAATGAAACTTCTGTTTCTTTTGAAGGTAAAGTCTCGAGAATTGGTCGACACTTGCTTAGAGGAAATATATTGAGATTAAGAAGTAATATATCCTTTGTCAAAGTAACAAAAAATATTAGAAAATTAAGAAATAGTTAAGCGTAAAAACACCTAATGGATTAGCAAGATGGGCCAGCCAAAAATTCTTCAGTCATCCGTGACCGTCCAAGAAAAAGAAAAGAACAAAATCATGAGCTCGGTTGTCGTCAAACATTATTGGAGCGAATAAGGGTATTCTTTCGGGAGCAAGGGGGCATAAATTTCGAGTGCTTCATTATTTTCTTATTTAATTAAGACACTTGGTCCGTAAGTTGTAATGGCGAGGACAACAAGAAGTAAGAACTGCATCCATACGAATAAGGTGACAAGAATAGTAGCCAAACAAATGGCTGGAATGAAATTCCATGAATCTTTATGTAACATAAGTAACAGAGCATCACAAAATGCAATCACCATGGTTGCAATGGGTTAGCAACATGAGCTAGCTGAAAATTCTTCAGTCATATGTGTGACCATCCAAGAAAAAGAAAGGAACAAAATCACAAGCTCTGATTGTTCGTCAAACATTAAAGGAACCCCAATAAGGGTATTCTTTCGGGAGTAGGAGGGGCAAAAATTTTGAGTGCTTCATTATTTTCTTATCTAACACATCTGGTCCATAAGTTGTAATGGCCAGGTCAACAAGAAGTGGGAATTGCATCCATATGAAGAGGGTGATAGGAATACTAGCCAAACAAATGGCTGGAATTAAAATTTATGAATACTAGCTATTTCTCTCATTTTTTTAGAGGAATAGCTATTTTTGTGTGTATGAGATTAATCATTCCCATAAGAATAACTATACCCATACCAAACAAAAGAATGATTATTCCATAGGAATAACCATTCCATTTTAGGGGTCTATTCTGCAAACCAAATGGACCCTTAGTGAGTAATGCTAGAGCCATCTTTTTATCTTCTTAAAGTTAATGTGGCTTTTAAAATCACCATTGGATAAAAATCTAAGTATGATTCATCTAAAATATAATGATAATTTTAAAAGCTATATTTATTTTAGGAGGATAAAAAAATGATTCCTAACATATTACTCAATAAGTATTTAGATAAATGTGATGAGTAAATGATCGAGTTTTAGCTTTGAAGATAAAATTGTACATGTTGACTCAATAATTGATAATATTTTATTTGAGGTTGTGATAATGAAAGCAGTGAGGACTTTTTATGCACATATATATCCAATTTCTTGACTGACCAAAAATAATAATTCTAAAAGAAAAATCAACTTTTGGAAAATAAAGAAGATGTAATTGCCGTCCACTTTCGGATTGAAAGTTCATCTCATCAATGCAATGACTCAAAGACTCAAGGATTGGAGTCTTCTATACCCAAATTGCACGTAAGTTCCACATGTAACATAAGGGCCCTATGACTATGAAGACACATAATTTGTTTGAGGCCGAGGGATGGGATTTTAATGTTGTGGGTTTAATTAAAAGGGAAATCATATACAAAATCCTTAGGTCGATGCGCTTTTTTAAAAAACTCTTTGGGTATTTTTTTTAAGAAATTTAGTCCCTGGGTAACTCGAAACTAGAAAAAAACTCTCTACCGTCAATTTTTGTTAACTACCGTTAGTCTACTCAAAACTTACCGTTTTATCTTATTAAAATATTAATTTTTTATTAATTTAATTTTAAAAAATTAAATCTTAAAAAAAAAAAAATGAAGGGTGGCCAGGGGTGGTGGTGCCACCTCTGGCCACCCCCAACGCCTAAGGGGTGGCTCGAGCCACCCCATGGGTGGAAAGGGTGGCCTCCTCCACCCGGTGGCCACGAGCCACCCGGGGTGGTTTGGGGTGGCTCGCGGCCACCCCAAACCCCAATGGGGTGGCCGCGAGCCACCCCTTTCCACCCATGGGGTGGCTTTTGAGCCACCCCAAACCACTGGGTGGCACAAGCCACCCGGGGTGGGCAAACCACCCCAGGGTGGCTTACGGCCACCCCTTAGGGGTGGGAGGTGGCAGGTGGCACCTCCACCCCGCCACCCTTCAAATTTTTTTATTTTTTTATTATTTTTTTAAGATTTAATTTTTAAAATTAAATTAATAAAAATTAATATTTTAATAAGATAAAATGGTGAGTTTTGAGTGGACTAACGATGAATTAACAAAAATTGACGATATGGATTTTTGTAGTTCAGTTACCCAGGACTAAATTTCAAAAAAATATCCAAGGAGTTTTAAAAAAGCGACGTCATTAAATTTTATATATATTTCCTAATTAAAATTACGACTTCTTAAATTTAAACCTTTTTTTTTTTTTTTTTCAGAGCTTAAAATTTAAACTTATGAATAAAGATATTTTGCTTAAATTGTATTAAATCTGAATAATAAGTCAATATATGCCGTATGCGTTCTAAAAAAAAATGTGTATTTTAGAAAAGAGATAAGAGAAAAGGTTGTGGATGCAATTCTTTCTACTCTTAGCCCCCTAAGCCGTGAAACCCTAAACCCCCCCTCCAGAACGCCGCAGCTGCAGGGGAGGAGGGATGGCCGTTGCCTGCATCCCTCCTCCCCCCTCTTCTCCGCTCCGGGTGCTAGTATTTTACTTGATGCCCCTAGTCCCGGTGCCCCTCTCTTCCCCCTCCCCACCTCTCCTTTTCCCCTCTCCTTTTCCTCTGCTTTTCCTCTGTTGTGCTTGTGTTCTCTCTCGGTGGGTATTGCTTTTGGGGGTTTTCACTCAAACTCTCCCCCTCCCTGTTTGTTTGTGTGTGCCGCCGATCTCCTCCGCGCTCGCTTCGCCGCTCACTACTCGCTGTCGGGTCTTTTCAAGCGCCCCTCCTGCGTCAAGCTTTTTGTGCCACCTTCCGCGGCGGTTTCCGGCTAGCTCGTGATCGGCCTCCTTCCAGCTGCAGTGACCCACTTTGTGTGTTTTTCATTTTTATTTCCTTGTATTGTTGTTTTTCTGTTTTGTATTTCCTTTGAATTCCCCCGTAGTTTGTTTTCTTTGTTATAATTTCTTTTCCTGCATTTGTTTTGATGTTCCCTTTATTTCCCTGTATGGTTTTCTTTTTGCTTGTAATAAGATTCTCTCCTCCTGCTTTGCTGCGCTCGGTTGCTACCCGTTATTACTGGTCCAAACCCTTGGGTTGTGGATGTGAACTGTATCCTGGCTTTCAAGTCGAGGAGGATGAGTATCGGCTAGGAGGTTTTGCTCTCAAGGCCGAGGAATAATCGCTACCTATGCATTAGATGGTGTCTGTTTGATGCAGATCTGATTTTTAAACCTGATAATTAGTCATAGGTTAGCGGATGCTTTTGTTATGGTTGATTTGGTCTGTTGTTGATGACCGTATCTTTAGCTTCGGTTATGATTTACTTCAGAGTTTTTTTGCTCTGTTTGTAAGAGCTTTATGCTCGCGACTTTTATCAATGAATGAGTATGATATGTTTCATTTCAAAAAAAAAAATTCTTTCTACTCTTCTTTATGACTCTCTAAAGAGACAATGCTAATTGGTTGGGAAAATTAAGAAACAGCTAATAATTCAATTAAGCCATTATGCACGGTAGAGTTTTCCATCCAGATCCTTTAAGACACAAATTGGTCATAAATTATATATAGAATGAAATATATCTAAGTAAATCAAAATAACTCCCAAATTCCCTACTAAAATGTCACTCATTTTTCTGAAATTGTACCAAGTACATGTAATAAATCAATTTTACATGCATTGTGGAAAAAAAGATCGAATGTATACATGTAATTTTATGTGATGTTGTGGATTAAAAGGTCAAAATGTAGATACTTGTAATATTAGGTTGTGACTTTGTGACAATGAAAGCATGGAGTGGGAACTTCCACATGTCCACTTTCTTGACCGACTAAGAAAAAATCCAAGAAATCCAAGAAAATAGACTATAGATGACGTTTGATGAGAAGCCCCTAAGAACGGGTTTGTTAAAATAAATTGGGATGCGGCTATGGATTAGAGTAGAAGGAAGATGAGTATCGGTGTGGTTGTTAGAGATGGTAAGGGAGAGGTGTTGGCAACATTGGTAGCGCCAAAAGACTACATCGTCGAGCCCGATATTGCGGGGCGATGCGTGCTTTAATGGAACTTAAGTTGGGTCAGGAATTGGGTTTTCACAGAATGGTTCTGGAGGGTGACTCCCTCCAAGTGGTGCAGGCTCTTAATAAGGATGAGAAAAATTGGAGCCGTTACGGTCATCTTATGGAGGAGGCGAGGGGATTGCTTAATTGTCTGCAAAACTGGAAGGTTAAACATGTTAGACGATCTCTCAATGGTGTTGCTCATAGCCTGGCGAATAAAGTATAATCCAATAGTGTGGAACAAGTCCTTATTGACGAAGTTTCTAATTGCATTTTAGACATTATCTTTGTAGAGCGTTGTGCTTAAGTTGTTTTGATTTATATATTGCTTGATTCCTTAAAAAAATAAAAAACCGCAGAGTCTCAGATTATAAGATAAAATTGTATGTGAACGTGTTAATTAAGTCAATAATTGAAAGAGTAATGATTATATT
>CM028140.1:18790811-18875068 GCA_016403345.1 Corylus heterophylla
ATTATACTTTATTCGCGGGCTATGAGCAACACCATTGAGAGATCGTCTAACATGTTTAACCTTCGGTTTTGGACAATTAAGCAATCCCTCGCCTCCTCCATAAGATGACCGTGCGGCTCCAATTTTCTCATCCTTATTAAGAGCCTGCACCACTTGGAGAGTCACCCTCCAGAACCATTCTGTGAAAACCCAATTCCTGACCCAACTTAAGTTCCATTAAAGCTGCTACTGCCTCCGCAATATCGGGCTCGACGATGTAGTCTTTTGGCGCTACCAATGTTGCCAACACCTCTCCCTTACCATCTCTAACAACCACACCGATACTCATCTTCCTTCTACTCTAATCCATAGCGCATCCCAATTTATTTTAACAAACCCGTTCTTAGGGCTTCTCATCAAACGTCATCTATAGTCTATTTTCTTGGATTTCTTGGATTTTTTCTTAGTCGGTCAAGAAAGTGGACATGTGGAAGTTCCCACTCCATGCTTTCATTGTCACAAAGTCACAACCTAATATTACAAGTATCTACATTTTGACCTTTTAATCCACAACATCACATAAAATTACATGTATACATTCGATCTTTTTTCCACAATGCATGTAAAATTGATTTATTACATGTACTTGGTACAATTTCAGAAAAATGAGTGACATTTTAGTAGGAATTTGGGAGTTATTTTGATTTACTTAGATATATTTCATTCTATATATAATTTATGACCAATTTGTGTCTTAAAGGATCTGGATGGAAAACTCTACCGTGCATAATGGCTTAATTGAATTATTAGCTGTTTCTTAATTTTCCCAACCAATTAGCATTGTCTCTTTAGAGAGTCATAAAGAAGAGTAGAAAGAATTTTTTTGAAATGAAACATATCATACTCATTCATTGATAAAAGTCGCGAGCATAAAGCTCTTACAAACGAGCAAAAAAACTCAAGTAAATCATAACTTGAAGCTAAAGATACGGTCATCAACAATGAACCAAATCAACCATAACAAAAGCATCCGCTAACCTATGACTAATTATCGGGTTTAAAAATCAGATCGCATCAAGCAGACACCATCTAATGCATAGGTAGCGATTATTCCTCGGCCTTGAGAGCAAAACCTCCTAGCCGATACTCATCCTCCTCGACTTGAAAGCCGAGGATACGGTTCACATCCACAACCCAAGGGTTTGGACCAGTAATAACGGGTAGCAACCGAGCGCGACAAGCGGGAGGAAGAATCTTATTACAAGCAAAAGAAAACCATACAGGAAATAAAGGGAACATCAAAACAAATGCGGGAAAAGAAATTATAACAAAGAAAACAAACTACGGGAATTCAAAGGAAATACAAAGCAGAAAAACAACAATACAAGGAAATAAAAATGAAAAACACACAAAGTGGGTCACTTTGCATTGGAAGGAGGCGATCACGAGCTAGCCGGAAACCGCGCGGAAGGTGGCACAAAAAGCTTGCGGGAGGCGCTTGAAAGACCCGACAGCGTAGTAGTGTGGCGAGCGGGCGCGGAGGAGATCGGCACACACAAACAAGCGGGAGGGGAGAGTTTGGTGAAAACCCCAAAAGCAATACCCACAGAGAGAGAACACAAGCACAGAGGAAGCGAGAGGAAAAGGAGGGGAAAAGGAGAGGTGGGGAGGGGAAGAGAGGGCACCGGGACTAGGGGCATCAAGTAAAATACTAGCACCGGAGGCGGAGAAGAGGGGAGGAGGGATGCGATGCAGCGGCCATCCCTCCTCCCCTGCAACTTCTGGCGTTACGGAGGGGTTTAGGGTTTCACGGCTTAGGGGCTTAAGAGTAGAAAGAATTGCATCCACAACCTTTTCTCTTATCTCTTTTTCTAAAATACACATTTTTTTTTAGAACGCATACGGCATATATTGACTTATTATTCAGATTTAATACAATTTAAGCAAAATATCTTTATTCATAAGTTTAAATTTTAAGCTCTGAAAAAAAAAAAAAAAAAGGTTTAAATTTAAGAAGTCGTAATTTTAATTAGGGAAATTATATACAAAATCCTTAGGTCGACGCGCTTTTTTAAAAAACTCCTTGGATATTTTTTTTTTGAAATTTAGTCCTGGGTAACTCGAAACTACAAAAAAACTCCATACCGTCAATTTTTGTTAACTACCGTTAGTCCACTCAAAACTCACCATTTTATCTTATTAAAATATTAATTTTTTATTAATTTAATTTTAAAAAATTAAATCTTAAAAAAAAAATAATAAAAAAAAATAAAAAAAATTTGAAGGGTGGCCAGGGGTGGAGGTGCCACCTCTGCCACCTCCCAACCCAAGGGGTGGCGTAAGCCACCCGGGGTGGTTGCCCACCACAGGGTGGCTGCGGCCACCCAGTGGTTTGGGGTGGCAAAAGCCACCCCATGGGTGGAAAAGGGTGGCTCGCGGCCACCCCATTGAGGTTTGGGGTGGCATGAGCCACCCCAAACCACCTGGGGTGGCTCGTGGCCACCTGAAGTGGAGGAGGCCACCCTTTCCACCCATGGGGTGGCTCGAGCCACCCCTTAGGCGTTGAGGGTGGCGGAGGTGGCACCACCACCCCAGCCACCCTTCAAATTTTTTTTTTTTTTTTTTTGATTTAAGATTTAATTTTTTAAAATTAAATTAATAAAAATTAATATTTTAATAAGATAAAACGGTAAGTTTTGAGTAGACTAACGGTAGTTAACAAAAATGACTTGATGAGAGTTTTTCTAGTTCGAGTTACCCAGACTAAATTTCTTAAAAAATACCCAAAGAGTTTTTTAAAAAAGCGCATCGACCTAAGGATTTTGTATATGATTTCCCTTTTAATTAAACCCACAACATTAAAATCCCATCCCTCGGCCTCAAACAAATTATGTGTCTTCATAGTCATAGGGCCCTTATGTTACATGTGGAACTTACGTGCAATTTGGGTATAGAAGACTCCAATCCTTGAGTCTTTGAGTCATTGCATTGATGAGATGAACTTTCAATCCGAAAGTGGACGGCAATTACATCTTCTTTATTTTCCAAAAGTTGATTTTTCTTTTAGAATTATTATTTTTGGTCAGTCAAGAAATTGGATATATATGTGCATAAAAAGTCCTCACTGCTTTCATTATCACAACCTCAAATAAAATATTATCAATTATTGACTCAACATGTACAATTTTATCTTCAAAGCTAAAACTCGATCATTTACTCATCACATTTATCTAAATACTTATTGAGTAATATGTTAGGAATCATTTTTTTATCCTCCTAAAATAAATATAGCTTTTAAAATTATCATTATATTTTAGATGAATCATACTTAGATTTTTATCCAATGGTGATTTTAAAAGCCACATCAACTTTAAGAAGATAAAAAGATGGCTCTAGCATTACTCACTAAGGGTCCATTTGGTTTGCGGAATAGACCCCTAAAATGGAATGGTTATTCCTATGGAATAATCATTCTTTTGTTTGGTATGGGTATAGTTATTCTTATGGGAATGATTAATCTCATACACACAAAAATAGCTATTCCTCTAAAAAATGAGAGAAATAGCTAGTATTCATAAATTTTAATTCCAGCCATTTGTTTGGCTAGTATTCCTATCACCCTCTTCATATGGATGCAATTCCCACTTCTTGTTGACCTGGCCATTACAACTTATGGACCAGATGTGTTAGATAAGAAAATAATGAAGCACTCAAAATTTTTGCCCCTCCTACTCCCGAAAGAATACCCTTATTGGGGTTCCTTTAATGTTTGACGAACAATCAGAGCTTGTGATTTTGTTCCTTTCTTTTTATTGGACGGCCACATATATGACTGAAAAATTTTCAGCTAGCTCATGTTGCTAACCCATTGCAACTATGGTGATTGCATTTTGTGATGCTCTGTTACTTATGTTACATAAAGATTCATGGAATTTCATTCCAGCCATTTGTTTGGCTACTGTTCTTGTCACCTTATTCGTATGGATGCAGTTCTTACTTCTTGTTGTCCTCGCCATTACAACTTACGGACCAAGTGTCTTAATTAAATAAGAAAATAATGAAGCACTCGAAATTTATGCCCCTGCTGCTCCCGAAAGAATACCCTTATTCGCGTTCCAATAATGTTTGACGACAACCGGAGCTCATGATTTTGTTCTTTTCTTTTTCTTGGACGGTCACGGATGACTGAAGAATTTTTGGCTGGCCCATCTTGCTAATCCATTAGGTGTTTTTACGCTTAACTATTTCTTAATTTTCTAATATTTTTTGTTACTTTGACAAAGGATATATTACTTCTTAATCTCAATATATTTCCTCTAAGCAAGTGTCGACCAATTCCTGAGACTTTACCTTCAAAAGAAACAGAAGTTTCATTAGGCCACAAGGTTCTTATTACTGTCCCAGACTCACAGGCAATAAGGTTATTAGAATAAATAAATAATAACTATTGGTTAATATAAAAGAATGGGGAAAGTCCACATAACCCCCTCAAATTACCACTCAATTGATAATGTCCCCTCCAAACTTTTAATTGTGACAACGTTCCCCCCAAACTACCAAAAATTGTCAATGTTCCCCCCAATGACGAAATTACCCTTAGTAAAATTTTTTTTTAAAAAAACTAAAACTTCTAGAAAAAAAACCTAAAACTAACAAAAAATAAAATAAAATCCAAACGTTGGGCCAATTTTTTTTTTAAAATCAATTTTATAAGAAAAAAATTTAAAAAAAAAATCGATTTTTTTTTTTATATAAAAATTGAAAATTTTCGTTTTTATATTTTATATTTTATATTTTATTTTCTTTTTATTTTTGTTTTATAATTTTATTTAAATAAAAATTTACGTTTAAAAAAATTTTAAATTTTCGTTTAATAAAAATTATAAAATGAATTTTTTTTTTTTAAAAAAAAAAAACTAAATAAAAAAATAGTTTTTTTAAAAATAAAAAATAAAAATTTCCGTTTAAAAAAAAATTAAAAATTTTTGTTTAAATAATATTTTTAAATTAAAATTTTTTGTTTTTTGAAAAAATCAAATTTTTTTTTTTTTGAATTTATATGGATATTTTTGTCTTATTAAGAAATTTAGAAATTTATATGGGCATTTTTGTCTTATTCTTTAGTCTTGAAGGGGATATTGTGATGTTTTAGTAGTTTTGAGGACGTTATCATGATTAAAAATTTGAGAGGACATTGTCAATTGAGTGATAGTTTGAAAGAGGTATGTAAACTTTATCCAATATAAAATGTTAATTATTCTCAGCACCTAAATAATTAAGCTGGTGAGCTAACAGCAGGAGTAATGCTAGAATTTAAGCTAATAAAAATAATTAATTGTCCCCTCTTTTTCCGGTGGAAAGTATATTTTAGGACGATGGTGTACGAAAAGAGTCCCACCAACGTCCGGAATGAAAAGCAAATATGAAAGAAAAGATAAGGACAACAACGTCCACTCACTCACGCATCATTGATTCTTCCATCTCTAGTGGTCCATTTTTCATACAAATCCAAGGGCCTAATGAAGCCCAATACAACAAATTTTAAAGGCCCAAGAAATGGTGAGAGAAGCCTCTTAAGTCTTATCACAAAAAGGTCAAAGATGCTAATTAAGAAGAGACACAGAAAAAGCCCAAGAAAATACACGGAGCCAGAAATTCATGTTTAGGATGAAATGCTCTTCTTTTGAAATTGTAGCCGCCAAATTGTGGAGGTGTCAATTACGTACGTCATGATCAGAGATGATGACATGGGGTGTGAAGGAAGGAGGCCCATCGCCAACCCTTCCTCAATCAGATGATGACAGCAAGTGGACAGCAAGTGGTCAGCAAGAGCTCAGTAACATAAATCTATTCTCTGCATAATAAGTTTTTTTTTGTTTATTAGAAAAAAAAAAAAAGTTTTTTTTTGTTTCCTTCAGCTACAAAACGACCGGGGATGAATAGCGACATATTTTGGGTTGCAATGCACGACGCGTGCTGTTGATCTTAAAAAAAAAAAAAAAAAAAAAAATTTTTGCACTGGGCGTGCCACGCCTGTGCGTGCTGTGAATCAGTACTATTGAAAATAGACATAAGTGGTTGCCTCAGTTGAAAGTGATGATACAGAGCATCACGCCCCGTGTTTTTTAATAGTTTTTAATATATATATTTTTAATTATAATATTAAAATATATTATTTTAATATTAAAAAATATTAAAAAACACGGGTATGATGCACGTCCGTGTTCTCTCTATCATCACTCTAGTTTTCAAGAGAGGGTCTAAGTTCGTCTTAATATGTGTTTTTTTTTTTTTTTTTTTTATTATTGTTTTATGTGACCAATTTGAGAGGACCGAGACAGTTATCTATCTCATTTCCTATTGTTTGTTCTTATTTTCGTACGTGGAGTGTTCGTATTGGGACAATTGTTAGGGAGCTTACCCATTTTTTTTGGTTTTTGTTTGTTTTTCTTAGGATTCTTTATTCTCTATTCCTTTCAGATCGAGAATGGTAATGATTCTCCCTTGTAACCCTTTTCCCCAAACAATTAAAAAAAAAATTTGACATATTCTTGGTTGAGAGAAAATGGTTGTCTTTTTTGTTACCGGATATAAGCCCTGTGTTTGAGGTGTAAAATATTTATTTGTCAGTTCTCTTTTCAATGTTTGTTTGCAACTTTAATAGCTCGTTTGATTCGCGGAATAAACCTCAAAAATGGTAGTCATTTTCTTATTTGGTAGGAACCTACTACTAGTAATAGTTATTCTCACTTACCAAGATGATAAGAATAGTTATTCTTCAAAGAAACAAACTACTTTTTACCAAAAAAAGTCTTTCAACCCCACCAAAAAAAAAAAAAAAACCGTTGAATTGTTGTGTGTGGCTAGCCACATATCGGGATCTACTTATTGTGAGAGAGTTGATATGAGACCCACTTATAGGAACATGTATGGATAGACCATCGACCCACCTACTAATTGTTGCCTTGTTGGGACATTTTCTGTCCAAAAAATGATTGATGCTCTTTCTAGTTTGAGGTTAGCAAACAGTCCCTAAAAGAAGATATTTTTAACCAATTTATGAGGGACCTATACGTGGAGGTAATCTCTACACCAATAAATTTGAGAAATATTAAGAATACTAAATTTTTTGCTAAGATGATGTTTAATTTATTCAATAGAAATAATCAAAACAATTAATAAAAAAAATGTTACAAGTACCAATTATGAGTATGCTATACATCATCTTAATTATATTCATATTTTGAAAAAACATTTAGAGTGATGATAGAAAGCACGCGATGTGCATGAGCGATATACACGCGTGCGTAAATTTTTTATTTTATTATTTTAATTATAAAGAAAAAAATTATACTCGGCGTGCATCTTGTTCATGCACAACTAGGCGTGCTTTATCATCACTCAAACATTTAATACCCATAACATTTCTTAATAAATTACGTTGCAATTACATTGCAAGAATGCAACCCTTCCTATATGATGGTACCTGTGCATAATTTAAAAAGCAAGTTGTCAAAAACCCTAAAGAAAAAAGGCCATAAAACATTTAGTGAAAACTTCACTTTGCCCCCTGAACTTCTACCCAATTTTACAAACTACCTTGAACTTTCAAATCTTTTATTTTGGACCCTTGAACTTTCAATTACTCTCAATTAGAACCCTTACGTTAATTTTAGCCATTAAAAATACAAAAAAAAAAAAAAAAAGAGACCAAAATGTCATTGATTTTCATTTTTTTAAAAAAATAAAAAAACGTTTTGGAAGTTGGAATGTTAGGGTATAAACGTCATATAACGTTTAAAATCGCGAAGGGGTCCACATTGAGAGTAATTGAAAGTTCGAGGTTCAAAATAAGATATAAGTTCGAAAAAATTTATAAAATCGGTGAAAGTTTAATAGACCAAAATGAAGTTTCCTAAACATTTAATACCCATAACATTTCTTAATAAATTAGGTGCAGTTACATAAGCAAGAATGCAACCCTTCCTATGAATCCTATATGATGGTACCTGTGCGTAATTTAAAAGCAAGTTGTCAAAAACCCTAAAGAAAAAGGCCACTTTGCTTGGAGAAGTACTTGTACCAAACCCCAATAGTTCAGACTTCAAAGCCAAGGAATTTATATGTTTAAAATATACATTTCCATTCTCCTACTCTCCTATAAAATTCTATCCAGTCCAACACATACCAAAATGGTATTCTATCCTTCAATCTTCATCTAATTATGGCTTTCTCTGTGATCAGGTCAAGAGGAAGCCTAGTTAAACCATCTGAGCAGACACCATCTGGAACACTTGATCTGTCAGTTATTGATAGATTGCCTGTCCTGAGATGCAATGCTCGAACGTTGCATGTTTTTGGACATGGCCCTGAAGAGGCAGCAAAAGTTATAAGACAAGGTTTGTCGAGGGCTTTGGTTCCTTACTACCCTCTTGCTGGGAGGCTGAAAGAGTCGAGCAGCCAAGGTGTCGGCTCCAAATCGAATGCTCTGGGGAAGGCGTGTGGTTTGTCGAGGCTTCTGCTGATTGTACTCTTGATGCTGTCAATTACTTGGACGATGCTGTTTCCATCCCATCTGATGACCTTCTGCCTGACCATATCCCTGAAAATCAAGACATAGACCCACTTGTGCAGATGCAGGTATATATATATATCCAATAATTAAGGAACCCATTCCCTAGTACTTTGCTAAACAATGCTATTAGCTAGACTTTGAAACATTCTCAAAGAAAAACACTTATTAGTTTTAGATGAGATGATCAAATATCCGATCAAGTTTGTTAGCATTTTTATTTGCAAAGAAAAAATAACAGCAAAAGGAAAAAGCTTTGACAAACAAATTTGCGACAATGTGTTTCAGGTGACACAATTTGCATGCGGTGGAATCGTGATTGGCCTCCTATTCTGCCATACCATATGTGATGGCCTAGGAGCAGCACAATTTCTAAACGCGGTCGGCGAGCTGGCTAAAGGGGCTGAGCATCTGAGCACTATACCAGTGTGGCAGAGGGACTTTTTCCCACCTCCACCGGAAGAAGCAAAGATCATTGCGCCGGTAAACCCGCTGCCGCCGCCGCCGCCCCCAATACCCAACAACAGGCTAGAGCATGCCAACGTAGATATAACTCTCGATCAAATCAACCAGCTCAAGCAAGAATTTCATCAATCAACAGGACAGAAATGCTCTGCGTTCGAAATTGTGGCTGCCAAGTTCTGGAGTTGCCGAACGCGAGCCATAAACTGGAAGCAAAATACACAACTCACGCTTGTCTTCTTCGCAAATTCCCGGCAGCTCTTGGACCCTCCATTGCCAAACGGTTTCTACGGCAACTGCTTCTTCCGGTGACAATCAGAGCCTGGGTGATTCCTCGCCGGTGCATCAATCAGCGACGTTGTGGGAATGATCCAAGAAGCAAAGGCTACGCTTCCCACTGCGTTTGCCAAGTACATCAAGGCAGTGAAGGGTGAGTCAGTGGAGAAGGAGGACGGAGACGACCCATTTGCACCGCCGACGGCCTACACCACTCTGTTCATTTCGGAGTGGGGACGGCTGGGATTCAACCAAGTGGACTACGGATGGGGCCCACCGGTTCACATCGTTCCAATACAAGGGTCAAGCACGATACCTGTGGGCATAATGGGATCCTTGCCTTCGCCCAACAAAGGAGTGCGGTTGATGACATGGTGCGTGGAGGAGCCCCATCGCCAACATTTCCTCGATCAAATGATGGCTGCAGTAAGTGATCTGTAACATTAAATATTCTCAAAAAACCATATCCAAAAGAACGTGGAGGCCGGGGATAATTATTGTCATATTTTGGGTTGTTATTAATTGCATTACTCTTTGGGTTGTACTTTGTTTTATTGAATATGTTATGTTCACGAGTGAAAAGCAATAAAATTTACATATTCTTAGTGGAAAAAGTATTTTTTTGGTTTTTGGCTTTTATTGAAAATTGCCAAATATTTTTTATATTTTTGTATAATATAAAGAGACGTGAGAAAGAGATAGACACGATTGAGATCCATTGTAGTTGTCTTGCAATTTGAATAGGCAATTATAAAAAAGCCCAGCTTTAAAACATTTAGATCCAACTCAACAAAGAAGTCATCAAATTGTTGAGTAGCTACCGTGCTCAGTAAAGTATATCATATATTAATATATAAAAAATAAATTCTTTTATCTCTCCTCCAATAAAAATAAAAAAAAGGGTAAAGTCCACATACCCCCTCAACCTACCACTCAATTGACAATGTCCCCTAAACTTTCAATTGTGACAATGTCCCCCCCCAAAGTACCAAAACATTGTCAATGTCCCCCCCAAGACTAGCCATAGGACAAAAATGCCCCTATAGATTTCTCAATAAGACAAAAATACCCCTATAAAGTCAAAAAAAAAAATTGATTTTTTAAAAAACAAAAAATTTTAATTGAAAGATAATATTTATAAAAAAAAAACAATTTTTTTTAAACAATTTTTTTTTTTTTTTAAACGGAAATTTTTATTCTTAAAAAAAAAAAACTAATTTTTTTATTTAGTTTTAAAAAACAAAAAATTTCATTTTATTAAACGAAAATTTTATTTTTTTAAACGTAAATTTTTATTTAAATAAAATTATAAAACAAAAATAAAAATAAAAATAACAAAAATTTTCAATTTTTATAAAAAAAAATCGAAATTTTTAAAATTTTTTTCTTATAAAATTGATTTGAAAAAAAAAAAAAAAAATTTGGCCAACGTTTGGATTTTTTTTTTTCTTCTTTTTGTTAGTTTTAGGTTTTTAATTTTATTTTTTTTTATTTTTTTTTTTTAATTTTACTAAGGTAATTTTGTCATTAAAGAGAACAATGACAATTTTTGGTAGTTTGGGAGGAACATTGTCACAATTGAAAGTTTGAAAGGGACATTGTCAATTGAGTGGTAATTTGAGGTTAAGTGGACTTTCCCTAAAAAATAAAAAAACTATTTTATCATCTCTCTTCTATAAAATGAAAGACCAAGTCTTCTTCTTCTTCTCCCTCTTTCTCTTCCGGCATTATTTGAGAACTTTTATTGGTAATAACTTGCTATTGAATGCTTTATTTTAAAAGAATATGATGGTTAATAAGAAACTTGGTATTAAATGCTTCATTTTTTTTTTCTTAAATATGACAATTAGAAAAAAAAAATACAAATTTTTTAAAAATATGACGATTAGGAAAATAATTTTTTTTTTTTTTTTAAAAAAATATGATCATAAAAAAAAAAAAGACAAATTTTAAAAAATATGACCGTTAGGAAATGACAAAGTTTAAAAAATATGATCGTTGAAGAAAGAATATTTAAATAGAATAGTGAAAATGAATAGGTAAATGCTGAGCCGGATGTAGGTATTTTTAAAAAGTTGATAGTTTTTGGCTAAATTTTCTTTGAGCGAATGTGAATACTCTTGTAAGGCTCAACTATAAATAGGTGTTGAGACAATGTCTTTTAAATATTTATAGACACTTTGCCCTATTTTAAACGGGTTTTCTCTATACTGATTTGGAAAAAATTCCTGTCCATCCCCTAAATAAGCTTTCTCATAATTGTGAAAGTTAGGGGCCAGGAGCCAAAAAAAAAACTAAAGAAGGTTCATAGCATTACTCACTAAGGGTCCGTTTGGTTTGCGAAATAGACCCCTGAAATGGAATGACTATTCCTATGGAATAGTAATTCTTTTGTTTGGTATTGGTATAGTTATTCCCATGGAAATGATTAATCTCATACACACAAATAGCTATTTTCTAAAAATGAGAGGAATAGCTAGTATTCATGGATTTTAATTCCAGCCATTTATTTGGCTAGTATTCTTGTCACCCTCTTCATATGGATGCAGTTCCCACTTCTTGTTGACCTAGCCATTACAACTTATGGACCAGATGTGTTAGATAAGAAAGTAATGAAGCGCTCAAAATTTTTGCCCCCCCTACTCCCCGAAAGAATACCCTTATTGGGGTTCCTTTAATGTTTGACGAACAATCAGAGCTTATGATTTTGTTCCTTTCTTTTTATTGGACGGCCACAGATGACTAAAGAATTTTCAGCTAGCTCATGTTGCTAACCCATTGCAACCATGGGGATTGCATTTTGTGCTGCTCTGTTACTTATGTTACATGAAGATTCATTGAATTTCATTCCAGCCATTTGTTTGGCTACTGTTCTTGGCACCCTATTCGTATGGATGCAGTTCCTACTTCTTGTTGACCTGGCTATTACAAGTTACGGACCAGGTGTCTTAATTAAATAAGAAAATAATGAAGCACTCGAAATTTATGCCCCTGCTGCTCCCGAAAGAATACCCTTATTCGCGTTCCAATAATGTTTGACGACAACCGGAGCTCATGATTTTGTTCTTTTCTTTTTCTTGGACGGTCACGGATGACTGAAGAATTTTTGGCTGGCCCATGTTGCTAATCCATTAGGTGTTTTTACGCTTAACTACTTCTTAATTTTCTAATATTTTTTGTTACTTTGACAAAGGATATATTACTTCTTAATCTCAATATATTTCCTCTAAGCAAGTGTCGACCAATTCCTGAGACTTTACCTTCAAAAGAAAAAAGAAGTTTCATTAGGCCACAAGGTTCTTATTACTGTCCCAGACTCCCAGGCAATAAGGTTATTAGAATAAATAAATAATAACTATTGGTTAATATAAAAGAATGGGGAAAGTCCACATAATCCCCTCAAACTACCACTTAATTGACAATGTCCTCCCCAAACTTTCAATTGTGACAATTTCCTCCCAAACTACCAAAAATTGTCAGTGTTCCCCCCAATGACGAAATTACCCTTAGTAAAATTAAAAAAAAAAAAAAAAAAAACTAAAAGTAAAACTAAAACTTCTAGAAAAAACCTAAAACTAACAAAAAAAAAAAAAAAATCCAAACGTTGGCCAATTTTTTTTTTTTTAATCAATTTTATAAGAAAAAAATTAAAAAAATTTCGATTTTTTTTTTTTATATAAAAATTGAAAATTTTCGTTTTTTTATTTTTTATTTTTGTTTTATAATTTTATTTAAATAAAAATTTACATTTAGAAAAATAAAATTTTCGTTTAATAAAATGAAATTTTTTGTTTTTTAAAACTAAATAAAAGAAAAATATATTTTTTAAAAATAAAAATTTCCTTTTTTAAAAAAAAAAAAAATTGTTTAAAAAAAATTGTTTTTTTAAAAAATATTATTTTTAAATTAATTTTTTTTTAAAAAAAATCATTTTTAATTTATAGGGGTATTTTTGTCTTATTGAGAAATTTATAGGGGCATTTTTGTCTTATTACTAGTCTTAGGGGGGACATTGACAATGTTTTGATAGTTTGGAGGGAACATTGTCACAATTGAAAGTTTGGGGGGTACATTGTCAATTGAGTGGTAGTTTGATGAGGGTATGTGGACTTTACCCTAAAAGAATAAATTCCATATCTTAATTCGAAGTAAAAATGAAGAAAATATGTGAAGATCTGAAACTATTTCATATATATATATATATATATATATATATATATATAATTTAATATGATTTATGAACGGAAGGCGCTGATCAGCACTATATATACTCTTTTTCTTAGATTTTTAAGTTACTAAACCAAAAAAAAAAAAAATTACTCAACCATAACAGCTTTAGCTAACTCAACAATTTGCCACTACAATAGACTAATACCATTATTAATACACGTCTTTTTTTTTATTAGGAGGAGAACTCTGTTCGGCCAATTAATTAATTGTGACATTGTACTAATCACATATCTAATAAGTCGTGAGTTTTTCAAAAAAACCAATGAATAGTTGAGAGTATGCGTAACATTTTTCTTTTATTTCGGCTTTAAAAAAAAAAAAAAAAAAAAAAAAAGAAAAAAGGAGATCTTTTAGTACTAAGATCCAATTGTCTTACTTTGCAGCAAGACAGGCCTTGAATGATTCAGGTACAGGCGTCCGCTCCTAATTGCTAAGCCTAAAGTTGCTCCTCCTTTTGAGTTGGAAAATGAGATGGCACTAACAATGAGAGCAATTCAATCAGCAAGAATTGCTCAATAATGCATGTTTTTATCAAATGACTCAAGTAAAGTTACCCTCTACACATTAGTGGGTCTCGCTTTTGAACCTCTCTTTTTTTATTTTAGTGTCGTTTTTCTCATTTTCTACTTTCTCAGTCGATGTTGTGAAAAGAAAAGAAAAATGTGATTAGTCCCACATCGGTCAAGTAGCCGAATGGGTTCCTAAGCACTATGAATCTTCTTCTAGGAATCATTTATTTGGTAGAGGGACATTAGTGGATCCCGCTTCTAAGCATCTCTCTTATTCATCTCTGGCAATGCATGTAAGCTTTCCCTTTCTAACTTTCCTTTGTGTATAAAAAAATTAATAATAATTTACCTTCCATATCTAATTAGGGTGCATTTGGAATTGCGATTTCGTAAGAATAATTGGCGTTTTTAAAAAAGATATCGCAAAACGTAAGGCGTTTGGCATTGCGATTTAAAAAGTACTTAATGTAAAATAGGAAAAAAAAATTGCGATTTCTATAAGCAGACTAAGGGATGTTTATTTAAAAAAACGCGAATTTAAATAAAAATCACAATATTGCATAACAAATATTTGATAAAATAAAAAATAAAATACTTTTCAACATGTTTTACCAAACGCTTTTACGATTTTAAAAGTAGCAATTTCACAAGCGCAATTTTAAAAATGCACCTATTGAAACCGCAATGTCAAACGGACCCTTAGTCATTGACCTACATGACAAAGGTCCCCAATAATACAATGTCAAAAAATTAAGAACAACTGATTTTCAAGTTAACTAAAAATACAGTATCCACTTCTTCACATTCTGCTTCTCTAATTAGTCTCTCCATTTAGAAACTTTTAACTGGCTTTAGTTTTCTAACTGCTTCTCAAGATGTTAAGAGTACCACATCGACAATATATCATGCCATATGACTTGTTACCAAGTCATCCACGGATCAGACTTGAAGCACGTACATCTCTCCGGCCATGTCTTTCATGAAGCATATATACTCTTTAAATTTCATTCCTACATGAACTCAAAATGTCTCAAGTTCTCTATTTCAGACTTTCAGTTACTATCGCTTAGCAGGACGAGGATGGACTTCATTTATAGATATCTGATGTTGGAAGAGATATTGTTCGGAGATTAGTCTCAGCTGATCTTGCTATATAACACCAAAATGGCATCGTTTTGATATATTATTTATATATAAGCTTTTAGCATAATCTCGTATTATAATAAAAAAATTGTAAATAGAAGACAAAAGGAAGCATAATCTCATCATGCATGAGGCGGGACATGACCGGTCCATTCGAGCTCATGTATCATTATTGATTTTTTTTTTTATTATTAGTGAATCTTTAATTTAACAAAAGTCTTCCTTCTAACATTATTCAGTTGCAAATTGGTTTAATTTTTGAGTTGGTGTCTTTTATTGAACTCATTTTAAAGATTTCACCTTATTAAAATTTAACCCCACAAAGGTTATTTTAGTGGGAGGAATTATAATTAATATATATTTGTGTGTTATAGGTAGATTCTTATCATGCGTATAGAGTTTTTAGTCAAGCCGGTGTTTAGGGTCAACTCATGAATTTCTATATAAGCATAGACTCAAAGAGTGGATTCTTTGCATTAAGACAATTAGACAAACTTCCACAACCAATGTGGACCGATCAATTAATGTTTTTATTTTCCATGGTCTATGTTTGTATGAATTTAGTCTTAGTCAGTGAAGGATTCGAGTATTAGGCACGTCGAAAGTCCTCACTCGTTTTGTCATGTCACACCATTAATAGACTTTGATATTGAGTCTTTGCATTTAGGTAAACTTTGGCAGACCAATTAATAAAGCAAATGTACATCTTCTTCATTTCACATTGCCTAGTCTATTTTCTTGGATTTTTTCTTAGTCGGTCAAGAAAGTGGACATGTGGAAGTTCCCACTCCATGCTTTCATTGTCACAAAGTCACAACCTAATATTACAAGTATCTACATTTTGACCTTTTAATCCACAACATCACATAAAATTACAAGTATACATTCGATCTTTTTTTCCACAATGCATGTAAAATTGATTTATTACATGTACTTGGTACAATTTCAGAAAAATGAGTGACATTTTAGTAGGGAATTTGGGATTTATTTTGATTTACATAGATATATTTCATTCTATATATAATTTATGACCAATTTGTGTCTTAAAGGATCTGGATGGAAAACTCTACCGTGCATAATGGTTTAATTGAATTATTAACTGTTTCTTAATTTTCCCAACCAATTAACATTGACTCTTTAGAGAGTCATAAAGAAGAGTAGAAAGAATTGCATCCACAACCTTTTCTCTTATCTCTTTTTCTTAAATACACATTTTTCTTAAAACGCACACGGCATATATTGACTTATTATTCAGATTTAATACAATTTAAGCAAAATATCTTTATTCATAAGTTTAAATTTTAAACTCCGAAAAAAATGTTTAAATTTAAGAAGTCGCAATTTTAATTAAACTCACAACATTAAAATCCCAGCCCTCGGCCTTAGACAAATTATGTGTCATCATAGTCATAGGGCCCTTATGTTACATGTGGAACTTACGTGTAATTTGGGTATAGACGACTTCAATCCTTGAGTCTGTGCATTGATGAGATGAACTTTCAATCCGAAAGTGGACGGCAATTACATCTTCTTTATTTTCCAAAAGTTGATTTTTCTTTTAGAATTATTATTTTTGGTCAGTCAAGAAATTGGATATATATGTGCATAAAAAGTCCCCACTGCTTTCATTATCACAACCTCAAATAAAATATTATCAATTATTGACTCAACATGTACAATTTTATCTTCAAAGCTGAAACTCGATCATTTACTCATCACATATATCTAAATACTTATTGAGTAATGTTATGAATCATCTTTTTATCCTCCTAAAATTAATATAGCTTTTAAAATTATCATTACATTTTTGATGAATCATACTTGGATTTTTATCCAATGGTGATTTTAAAAGCCAAATCAACTTTAAAAAGATAAAAAGATGGTTCATAGCATTACTCACTAGGGATCCGTTTAGTTTGCAGAATAGACCCCTGAAATGAAATGGCTATTCCTATGGAATAGTCATTTTTTTGTTTGGTATGGGTATAGTTATTCCAATGGGAATGATTAATCTCATACACACAGAAATAGCTATTCCTCTAAAAAATTAGAGGAATAGATATTCCTTATGGAATATAATAGATTTTTCAAAAAAATCCCTTATTATTTTTTATTTTATTTTAAACTAAAAAAAAATATGGAAATTAGAGGTCGGCCACCTCCATGGAAGAGGCGGGGTGGTGCGACCACCTAAATGGCATCTCGGGGTGGCT
This sequence comes from Corylus heterophylla, assembly GCA_016403345.1. Classification (NCBI taxonomy): domain Eukaryota; kingdom Viridiplantae; phylum Streptophyta; class Magnoliopsida; order Fagales; family Betulaceae; genus Corylus; species Corylus heterophylla. The sequence continues at coordinate 18,808,196 of CM028140.1, forward strand.
ATGGCCACCACGATGCTCATCGACCAGGTGGCGTAGCCACCCGATCGCTCGGTCGTCGCAACAACCCTTGGAGCTCCTCTAGGGTGGTCACGGCCATCCAGAGGCCCTATGGGGTGGCCGCTTGGTTTTTTTAAGGTTTTTTAATTTTTAATTTTCTAATATGAATTGAAAAAATAAAATAAAATAATGTGGGGGGTTTTTAGTATTTTTGATTCAATTTCAGTTAGACCATGTGTATTATTACCAAACTAAAGAATTTGAATAATTATTCAATTCCAACATCTTCTATTCTCAGTAATACTTATTCGTTTTAATTGTGTGATGTCTAATCGTGGAATATTTATTTAAAAGACCTTTGGCTCGATACCATGTTAAATCACAAGTTATCCCAAAAGCTTAAACTAATAGGAAGATGTGAATTTAATCACTTAATCAATACTTTAATAGTAATATTTGAGAATCAGACGATGATTTATTTTTAATATTCGGACCAATTTTTCACATAATTAAATAACCAATTTATATATATATATTATCCTATATATATTATCCTACTTAATTGATGGGACAAATTGATAACGAAACTTTAAATATATGGAGGTAAGTAAGAAAATGATTCCAAATAATAGTTATTATAGGACTCTTACTTGCAGTCTGGTGAAAAATTTTATCTGTATGAAACTTACATGTAATTTGCGTGTAAACGACTCCAAGTGTGAAGTCTTTGCATTGAGATAAACTTTCAATCCCAAAGTGGACAGCAATTATATCTTCTTTATTTCCCAAAGTAGATTTTTCTTTTGGATTTATTGTGAATGCAACTAGGCGTGGATACGCATCTGCAGATATAACTTCATTTTATTATACAATTTATTTTTGTAATTAGAGATGATAGACCAATTTGTGTCTATCGTGCATAGTCATTTAAAAGGATTATATATAGTCCAAAACCTTGAGTGAAAAACTGTAGATAACGAGTGGTCTGATAGGTATAACTGACTCGATCGGAGTCTCCTTATGTTACACGTTGTCATTTAACTCTAAATTAAATAAATTAAAAAAAAAAAAACTACAGCATATATTTGTGCCACGTGTAAAGAGAAGCGCCTAGAATTCTTCAAACTATAAATACATGAACCCCATGCATGTCTAGGCCTCACAAGCATTTAGATGATCATGTCTAACTATTGCCCTGGCAGAATGGTTATTAGCAGCCATATCTTTATGTCCACTCTTCATCATCTCATCCTCATTTTTTTCATCTCTCTGCTTGGAACTTCATCCTACCTACAACTTATTAAACCCGTTTCATGTACCAAGAGCCCTATTTTCAAATGCTCAGAGGTGGAGAGGAAAGCACTTCTTAGCTTTAAATACAATCTCACAGATCCATCGGGTCGTCTCTCTTCTTGGGTTGGTGAGGATTGCTGCAACTGGCTAGGCGTTGGATGTGATAACAACACAGGAAATGTCGTCAAGCTTGACCTCAGGAACCCATTTTCATCATTTGATGATCAATATCAACTATACGAGAAGTCGTGTCTGGGGGGCAAGATAAGTTCTTCTTTACTCGATCTAAAGCAATTGCGTTACTTTGACCTAAGCTTGAATAATTTTATTGGAACCAATATTCCAAAGTTTTTGGGTTCCCTTGAGAATTTGAGGTATTTCAATCTCTCTTTCTCAATGTTTTCTGGAGTTATTCCTCCCCATCTTGGGAACCTTTCAAGGCTCCAATATCTAGACCTCCATTCAGCTGACAACTACTATCCAGCATTGAATCAGGTTGAAAGTCTAGAATGGGTTGTTGGTTTTCCTTCTCTTAAGTACCTTGGAATGGATTATGTAAATCTTGAGAAAGTACCGGATTGGCTTCATGCGATTAATGTGCTTCCTTCCTTACGGGAGTTACACCTAGCTAGCTGTGGACTTGTTAGTCTTCCTTCCTCTATTTCCTCCATCAATTTTACACTACTTTCAGTTCTTGATCTCTCTGGCAATTATTTTAGCACCTCTATACCTCAATGGTTGTCACATCTAACCAACTTGCGAAGCTTGAATTTAGTTGGCAACAATTTAATTGGGGAGATAACTGAGTTTGTGGATGGCTTGTCTCAATGTTCCAACAGTAGCTCTGAAGATGGGAACTTACCGTCAATGCAAGAAATTGACCTCTCTTTTAATCAATTGAACGGAACCATTCCAGAAAGCATTGGGAAACTGTCAAAGCTTGTTTCATTGAATCTTGCTGATAATCAAATGAGCGGAACCATTCCAGAAAGCATTGGGAAACTGTCAATGCTTGTTTCATTGAATCTTAATGATAATCAAATGAGCGGAACCATTCCAGAAAGCATTGGGAAACTGTCAATGCTTGTTTCATTGAATCTTAATGATAATCAAATGAGCGGAACCATTCCAGAAAGCATTGGGAAACTGTCAATGCTTGTTTCATTGAATCTTGAAGGTAAGAATTCTTGGGAAGGTGTCCTAACTGAAGCTCATTTTCTAAATCTCACTCGATTAAAATCTCTTTCTTTGTATATGGAAGTTTATGCAAAAGCAACATTGGTTTTAGATGTCAAACACGACTGGGTTCCTCCTTTTAAGCTGACAGAGATTGTATTAGAAAATGTACGAATCGGCCCAAACTTTCCAGTGTGGCTAAAAACACAAAATGAACTCAAAGAACTTCAGCTCAATAACGTCGGCATTTCAGACACCATTCCAACCGACCTTTGGAGGTCTTGCCCAAATGTCACCGAATGGAGTTTATCTCATAACAAACTACATGGGAAGGTACCATACTTTCAATTTCATCCTTCAGCAGACTGGTTTGATTTGAGTTACAACAACTTAGAGGGCCCACTTCCACTTTTTCATAGTAATCTGAGCGTGATAGATCTCCGAAACAATTTGTTTTCCGGACCTATTCCAAAAACATAGGTAAGTTTTGCCCAAGTTGAATTTTGGACCTCTCTTCAAATTCAATTACAGGTGAAATTCCGCATTCTATTGGAATGCTAAAGGAATTGGAATTCTTTTTGAGAAACAATTCCTTATCTGGGAAACTCCCCCACTCAATGAGGCATCTAAGTTCACTAGAAGAATTATTATTGGCCCAAAATCATCTCGAGGGAGAGCTTCCCTCTTTCAAAAATTACAGATTCTTGATAAGCCTAAATCTTGGAGGAAACAAATTCTCTGGAAAACTTCCTGCATGGATAGGTGAAAGTTCACCACGTTTAGAGAGGTTAAGCCTAAGGTCCAACTTGTTTCACGGGGACATACCACAGCAGTTATGTCTTCTTTCAAATCTTCGGATCCTAGACCTTGCACACAATAATTTTTCAGGAGCCATCCCTCAATGTTTAGGAAATTTCAGTTCTGAAGGATCTGAAGTGCACGGGGATGAACAAATGTTGTTGGCTTCTAAGGGAAGAGAAGATATATATGCTGATCAACCCCTTCTTCTTGTTCATTTTATAGACCTTTCAAGTAACAATTTATCCGGGGAAATACCTGTTAATATTACAAATGTAGTAGACTTGATGAGTTTGAATTTGTCAATGAATCATCTCACTGGAAGAATTCCTAAAAAAATTGGGAATTTAAACATGTTAGAAACACTTGATCTCTCAGTGAATGAGCTCTATGGTCCTATCCCTGAAAGCTTGTCTTCTTTGACCTTCTTAAGTCACTTGAACTTGTCATTCAACAAGCTGTCTGGAAAAATTCCAAATGGGAATCAACTTCAAACATTGAATGACGCTTCTATCTACGAAGGTAACTCTTTACTCTGTGGGCCTCCTCTTTCAACCAAGTGTTGTGGGCCTCGTCTTTCAACCAAGTGTTCAGAGGATGAAACTAAACCTAGAGTAACACCAAATGGCGTATGGAGTAGCCAATGAAAATGGAAGGGCTAGTATTGAGTCATTCTCATTCTACATTAGCATGACAGCTGGGTTTATTGTTGGATTTTGGGAGTTTGTGGCACACTAATTATCAAAACATCATGGAGACAAGCTTACTTTGAGGCTTTGATAATTTGAAAGACAAGATTATTGTGTTCGTTATGGTCAAAATTGTTAGCTTGCTAAGGAAGGTCAAGTGGGAGAGAAGTTGAAGCTCTGGGTATTGGTGTTTTTCTTAATATGCATTAATTATTTATGTATTATAAGTTTTTAGATTGTTGTAATAACATATGCTCCAATCTTCACTTGTTAAAGTCATATATGAAAGATTTTACAATTGTGCGAGACATTATTTCTTTTATTGCATCCCGTTTTCTAATAACCATTTGTTCAAATGCTACTATTATATTCTTATTCTCGATATAACCATTTTAGGGTCTTAATTATCATATTTCTTCATATTACATTACCGAAACTAATATTGTCATCCAGAAAAATGATGTGCCATAAACAGATGCATCAGCTCAACACTTGAGCTATAAAAAACTCGTTCTAATTCCTTCTTTTTCAGTCTTTCAGATGAGAAAAAGTTATCTATTATTTTTCTTTTATTACTTAACAGTTACTGGATTGGTACCTCAACAATATATATTTTTTTAAGGGAAAAAAATGGACAATTTGAATACCATAAAGGTAGTGGAATTTAGCCTTCCTTTCAGAAAAGTTTTTAGTCTTTGCAATAAATGGTGACTGTTTGGTAAAACAGTCAGTTGAATAATTTTCTGTTTTTACACTAATTTGATATATCCTTCAATCCACTAAAATTTTCTGTGTGGGTGGGGAAAAAAGTCATCCATCCATATTTATAAGTTGTGATAAAAGAAGAAAAGGATAGTCTACATTCATGTCACTCAACAACCTTCCAAACTTAATCCCTAGGACACAAAAACAGAATACAAAATATACCTATCTTAGAACTACCAAGATTGCCCACAGGCCACTTGATACCATTAGTACGGTAGGAGAAATATCAATTACCAGTATCTATGGAATCAAATATGGTGCTTCCTCCTGATGCCCTTACCACGGCGCTTGCCTTTACCCTCTTGAATTTCCTTTTGAACTTCTTCCCTATTCCACCAGCAGGCTTTAAAGAATGCATGCTTTGATTCCCATCAGCTATCTCCACATCTGTCAAATGATGAAGAGAAAATCCAAATCATCAAAATTGAAAATGCTGACAGGCATTAGAGATTACGTTGTTTTCACTTCAAACAAACACTAATTGCAGATGGAGCAAAATCAAGCACTATATTTTTTTTAATAAGTAGTAATCCTGTTTTATTACAAAATCAAGCAGTATATTCACATAGTCAAGTCCCATTCTCACTTGATTTTGAATGCAAAAGCATTTCCATGTACAATACAGTTGATCACCAAAAAAACAACTTCTGATAATTCCATAGAATAAGCAAAGTCACCACAAAATGACTGAATAAATTGAGATCAATAGTATGAACCTAACCATGCTATTCTTAAATTACTTCAATCCAAGTAGAAAAAATGAAGGGCAGGAAATCAAAATAGCACAATTAATTTCAAAATCATGGCATATAACTGCAAGCACCTATGTTATGTTTAGTTTTCTAAGAAAGCGGAAGTAATTAAGAAATCAAAATAGTACAATTATTAGAAAATCAATGGCTTTGTTTGTTAAACTTCGATTTTCTGTCTTTTGCTTCGATGCATAAAATTTTGCAAACATTTTACAAAAATCAAGCATAATGTGATAAATTTTCTAAATCTAAAGTACATGAATTTACATTTTCCAAAGTACCTAAAAAAAAATCAGTCAATGTAACGTAATTAACGAGGGGTATCCACATGATACCAACACTCACAAGAAAATTTTGATTGCAATATATTTTTTCTTTTTTTTCCTTTGTTTTGAATTTCAATGAAATCTTCTCTTCATTTATTTAAATATTAGTTCTTATAACTAAAAAAATTAAAGTATAATTCAAAAGTAATGCTATATACTACATCCTCATTTCATCATTTCTTACTGGCTAGGTTAATGTGTCATTGTCAATCACCTTTATTTTTTTTAAAAAAATAAAATAAAATGTTAGACATTGCCACGTCAACCAAGTAAAACAGAAATGGGACAAAGGGTTGGTATATCGCATGACTCATAATTCAATTGCTTTGGCAAATAGATATGCCGCTTGTTTCATGGGTGGGATTGGGTGTCACCCATGAAATAAAAGCATTACATTACATTCACTCATTCCCATTTTCTGTCAATTGTGAAATTTATATATTCACTTGAGAGCAAGTAATAAGCTGAGAGAAACAGGCAAATGTGCCCAACCTAAGAGCACTAACAGCGGATACCCTATAGCCCATTCACATACTATTATATTTTCCAAAATCCATTTCTCATTACTTACTATTATATTTTCATTCTCTATTTAATGGTGCTGTGAGCGAACAGTTGGCTAAAGACTGGACAAGTCCTAAATTTACAATTTTAACCATCATTCTTAATATTACATCACTGAAGCTAATATTGTCATTCAAGCAATGATGTGCTATGAAACGAAATAGAATCTGCGAATTGAATGCATAAGCTTTCATGCTTCAGTTGTAAAAAAATCATTGATTTCCTTCTTTTTCAGTCATTCAGATGATTCTTCTATCATTACTTAATAGTTACAGGATTGGCATATCAACAATATATTTTATTTGAAGAAAAAAAGTTGGACTGTTAGACATTTGGGCACCGTTTACGGACCTGAATTCAGCCTTCCAAATAATTTTACTCTATGGAAGAAATGGTGAATTCATACACTTTTTTGTTTTTTAACATTTTGATAGAGATTTGTGCGAGATATTTATGATTTTAATAGTTACAGGATAACGCTAGCATTTTAATTTTAGATTACTCGATATATATAGTCATGCTAATTGCCTAATTGCCTAATTGCCTAATTCGTTTCTGTTATTAGCTCCACCTGATGAAGTTTAAATAACTCAATGTTATCATCAAATTAATATTTTTTTAGAGTGTTTGTAATCATCAAATGCATGTCAATTGTCTCTTTGCATATGCACACACAAATACAGACAAATAAGTATGTATATAAGCATTATACAGAGGCAACCGATAGCCTAGCCGCATCATATCTACTACTATCAAGCAAAATATCTCGAGTTATCCTGCACATTCCAGATTACAATATACCTACACATTGAAAAAGCTAACCAAATCCTAGAGATAATTGTCGACAAAAAATACTAACAAACTCCCCATTTGGCAATTCGGTGACAAAAACCAATATGCAGACATTCCATCATCTCCCATCATTACTCCCCCTTTTTATCACAGAATGACAAAAGGTCTTCATGTTTCTTGAAACACTTCACAAAACACATAAAGGCAAATGTGGAACAGGAATAAATAATGATCAATAATATAATAGATTTGAATAGAATATAATCATGAATAGCTTACCAAATCTATTAGAACACAAAACAAATATCATTCATAGATGCAACAAGTATATAAAAATCAAAATCATCTATGGCGTTCTATCTATTCTCATCAGGGGCAGTAAAACACCAGTAAGCCCAAAGAAAGTCACAGAAACATAAACATGATCAAAGCTACGAATGCATAATAAGTGAAATGCAGATCATGAAAAAAATTATCCCCCTCAACATAAGACTCATTATGTCAAATACACACACATGATAACATAAAAGACTCATGTATTAAGAAATGATTATCCGGTTATTTCTCAAAATGTCCAAAATATCCATGAGGATAAAAAGATATGAAACAAAAGTTTCTTCAACACAAGCAAAGCAACATGTTCCACTCGACCCATGGTTGTGTGTTGTGTGTGAAAGCTAACCATCAAGTAAGTTTAAGAACTTATAAGGTGAGGGGATAGGCTAGCAAGAAAAAAAACTTAAATTACCTCATGGGAAGATTAACATGTATATCTAAATAAAAGTCAAACCTTGCTAGGGTCGTGTCACCCTCATCCAACACACTTCTCATGTAGTAATAGCACATACTCAAACATTGTTCGGTAGTGACTGTCTCTTTCCACAATGAATATGGTCACGACTATTTATATAGGGACAAGTTGAGCACAAATAAGGCATGATGAAATAGATTCCTTTTGGAATATGTTCTTTTGTTTTATTGTTTCACTATTTTCTCTTTGAGAACGTGTCTTTAATCATTTAGTGCTTAAAAAGAAATTAGTGCAATGTTGGAATTTCTAGGTCCTAGGTTCAACTAGCATTTGGTCAATTTAATAGACACAACTAGTCAATCGTCCTCATATGGTTGCCTAACATAACTCACCCTTAAGGTCAAATTTATACTTAATATAAGCTTAAATGTGCACAAGAGTTCAAGCATAGGTAAAATGTACCATAGAAGCTTATGCTTAGGCACAAAAAAAATCAGTCCATTAATTAATACATATTCATCTCATGTATAGTCATGAGAAATTTATGGACTATCAAGGTGCATATGACAACAATAAGCAAACAACCTTAAAAGAAATATTTGTCTTTTTGAATTTTTTCAAAATAAAATGCACAAAATTAATGCAATGCATATATATGCAGAACAGAAATTAGAAACAAAATGCAATGCAATGAATGATACATACTCTAGGATATGAAGAAATATGCAAGACAACCAATCTTAGGCATGTTCTGGACCACCTTACTTTAGGTAAGTCCACCACCACTCCCCCTCAACGGGTGAATGGTATTAACCTTCCTAACCCAAACCTTTTTAACCCTAGATACAGATTTGTGACTCTTGTCAAACTCATCTAACCTAGATAACACTCCCCTCATCATTATGCATAACCCCTCAAAACCTTTCCTAGAATATGAATTCTCACTCTTATGCTCACGGGGTTTCCCATTTTCTTCTTCTCTCTGTTTGGAACTGCATCTTACCTTCAACTTATTAAACCCATTTCATGTACCAAGAGCCCAAATTTAAGATGCTTAGAGGTGGAGAGGGAAGCACTTCTTCGCTTTAAAAACAATCTTACAGATCCACTAGGTCGTCTTTCTTCTTGGGTTAGTGATGATTGCCATAATTGGATAGGTGTTGGCTGTGACAACAACACAAGAAATGTATATTGCAAATTGAGGATATGATAACATCGTTTAAGTTTTTGATCAAGTATGCAGAAAATAGAAACATGAGGTATTGGCTCTGAGAGAAAAATTTGAGACCACCTAGAATTCTCATATCTTAAAGAAAACCATCATTTTATGCCAGGCGGAGAAAGTCAAGAGATTTAAGCAACACACATAACAGCAGATACATATCTACAAAAGCTAGACATCACATTATCCTACACAAACCAACTTTTCCGTTATTGTCCTCAGGCAGTAGTATATCTGGATATCAATCACCAAAACCGTACTATTTCAACCCTGAAATTTAGTGCTCGAACTTATAGATCTTGGTTTTGGCCCTAAAATTTATGCACTCATACACTAACCAGCAGAGATAATCAAAACATTTATCTAACAAGAACAAATTTGGATTGTAAACTCTTTGACGAAGAAACCTCAGTTTAGTGTTATGCAGAGAGCATCAACCTAACTTTAACATCAGCAATATAACCAATCTCACAGCAAGTGCACCAATCACTCAAACTAGGTTGTCATACCTCTTCTTAGGTAAACATATAAGGGAGAAAAATATTTGAAGGTAGGCTCCAAGCAAGCTTTGCCTAATATAACAATTTTTTATTTGACCTTATTTATCTTCCATATCAGACTAATTTGCAGCATGTTTCCATATATTGCATGCGTTTTAGAAATGTTTAGTCAGGAAACAGAAAAAGGTAGACTCTGGGCTCGTTTGGCAATGTTTGTTAAGGTATGTAAGCATTAACATACAACTCAAACCATAAAAAACTATTACCTTTATGTGACCTCACAACCAAAAAGCAAAAAACCACCCTCCAAAGAGTTTTGCCAAACGAACATAGAGTTGTTAGTGGCTATTAAATCAATTAGTAGTAACAAAATTTTAGGGGTGCTTTGGGAGTGGGAGTGGATCAACCTTTAGCTATTAGCTGAAACGGCATGAGAAATGAAACAATTGCTCATAAAAGGAAAAAAAACACACTTTCCAAAAGAACTTACAGAAATTGCTGCAACTAATAAATCACTGGTTTATCCATATTTTAGGCATATTGCAAAAGAATAGGTAGTCATAATGTTGTAATAGACTTAAGTGAGATGAATTAAGCCTGACGTGTGGTGCTGGGAGTAGGACACCAAAAAATAATAGTAATAATAATAATAATAATAATAAATTCCGCACTTAATCATAAAGTCAGACTACATACATATAGTGTTGGGACAGCTGCAGTAATAAGGCTAGTGAATGCCACAGAAGTCTGCAAACATTGAAATTAATTCATGATTATCAATAATGATGAAATTAACGTAGATCATAGTCAACAATAAAATTCAAGCTTCAAGTTTGTCAGCAAAGAATAGCATAGATAATAACTACCACAAGTTTAAACCACAGCCTACTTAAATCATAGCCAATTATTCTTACATATGTAAGTATCAATTAATTAGCTTGGAACAAATAGCATATTTTCCTTTGGTAAGTCAAGCATTGAAAATAGTTTCCAATCTGTTGTAAATGCCAAATAACATCAGTTGCTGCAACAAAAATCCATTTTTTGCTTTATTTCATCTATTTTGTGACCAGAACAGGGGGAAATACACATTCCTAAAGCACATACTTCTCTATATGGCTTCCTCATTCTTTTCCTTATCATAAAAGTCACCTCTTACTAATGATCAATAAGCATCCATATTTACTCTATTTTTATTAATTTTCTTTTTAGGGAATATGAGATCTTACACCTAACTACAATTTTGATTAGTGAGAATTATTAAAACCCTGTTTGCATGTTCCACGAGAATAGAAATTTAAATTATCTTTCTGGATAGAGTTTTTCAAAAAGCCATCATTATTAATTGTTGAAGTCATTATCATTGTAGCCATCACCACTACACAGAACATTTAAAATGTAGTGACTTCATGAATTCCTAAAAGGCTTCATCTTATTCTGAATAGTTCCAATCAAGCCATGGATGTGCACTTCCAACGCAATGGAGGATTAAACTGATCCCTTAAACCCAAATGGGAAAAGCAAGCATGCCTTAAACAACCAAAGAAATCCATTAAAGGTATGAGAAATGCTACAAACGCTCTTATTCTCACACTCCCTCACGTGTGACTAAAAATCATCATTATATTTTGAGAGTATGGGAGCATGTGTAGCATTTCTCAAAAAGGTATTGAATAGCAACACAATTACAGTAAAAAAAAAAAAAAAAACCCAACATGTTCTCATACCGTGCAAGCAATGAAGGCCAGGAGAAAGAAAGCTTGGTCACTCAAGCTCAACTTGGCCGCCGGCACAACATTGGGCAGAACACTGGGGCTCCCCACTTCCACATTCCATTGACTTTGTGAATTCTCATCTTCAACAAAGTCTTCACTTGGAATCTCCTCCACCCCACGACCCTTCAGTTCGGCATTCGAAGGGCTTGCGTTATGTGAAGCGCATAGCGCAAGCAATCTGGATGGCTTGGTGGGATTTGAGGAGAGTATGGCGGGCAAAGTAATGGGTTTTATGCAGAATACATTGGGATTCTTTGGCTTAGAGGATATATGCGCACGAGCAGACAAATGGGTGCAAGGAATTAGTGCTTATAAGAGCAGATTTCATTGTGAATTCAGGGAATTGGGTAAATCACCTATAATAACAATTCCAATCATTGAACTTTCTGATGCTATATATATTACAAGGGAATCAAGCAATGTTTAAGGTTACCCATCATCCACCACCTGAAAACAGATTCAGGAAACACAAAGAAAAAGAAAAAATATAAGAAACTTGAATATAGGAAAAACACAGTCTGCAAAAGTGAAACATAGGACAGAAGAAATAAGAAAAGGGTTCCAAGATACAAGATTGATTTGACCAAAACAGAAGTAATTTAGAGAAACAATACAGGAATTCGTGACAACATAGATAGCATCATACCTCGAATTAGAGTGGAGAAAGGTTGTGCCTTTACAACTTTATAGTCTCTACTTCATATTCATCTCTTGGCGGTTAATAGGTTCTCTGTCACTCTCTTTATCTCTGATGGGAACTACTTCAAGAAGAAATGATAACTGACCCGATTTTATTTATTTATTTATTTTCTGAGTAGAAACTGATCCCTCTTACTTTGGCTCTGTTCTTTAATTTACTGTGATCAATATTGGCCTTTTATTTCTTGTAATTTAAGGTCATCCTCTCGTTGGTATATCATATGCTTCGGTTGCTCTTGATAGTCACATGTTTTATACTTTTTGTCTTTTGGCTAATTCCGCGTTCTTCACATGATTCCAAATCAAATGGAGAGCATAAGAGTATTTTATGGTTAAGAGAAATATTTCACAAATTTAATGTTCTATATGAGGTTAAGAGAAATGTGAGAAACAATTGTCTAACAATTTTTAGGTGACACTCTTAACTAATTTTGGGATTAATCTAAGTTAAAAAATAAATAAATAAATAAAAAATCAATGATTAGTTGAAAAGTGTTATATTAATATTGTTAAGTAATTATTAGATAAAAATACAGTATCTAGCATTACTCATGTTGTTAATGTCATTTAAAATTTTTAAATAATTTAATACTTATACAATATTAATATTAGATGGGACAAAGTAAAATTTTGACCATAAAATAATTACTCTAAAGTTCAAGTGAAATAAAGGTGTTCTAATCCTTTAACAATATGGGCTCAAGGGCCACATGCATCAAACATTCAAATAAGCCAACACCATCCGACGAAACACATGCATGGTTTTCAGCAGTGTGGATGAATCTCACCTCTATTTATTGATTTGGTATGGCAGCTCAAGTTTTCTTCACAGAACAAACATCAAGAGAAGTGTTTCATTAGCAAAATGGTTAGCATCCTCATTTTCATCTCCAATGCTGTCTCCTTCTGATTTTTTTCATCTGTCTGGGGGGACTTCCCTGCCTACAAGTTATTAAACCTGCTTCCTGCACTAGCAATCTAACTTTCAGATCCTCAGAGATGGAGAGAATAGCACTTCTTAGCTTCAAAGAAAGTCTCACCGATCCATCCGGTCGACTCTCTTCCTGGGTTGGTCAAGATTGCTGTAAATGGAAAGGCATTGGCTGTGACAACACAACGGGATATGTCGTTATGCTTGACCTCAAAAACCCATTTCCTGTTGTCAAATATAATGCTGATGGAGAGAACAAGTCTTGCTTGGGGGGTAAGATAAGTTCTTCTTTTCTCAATTTAAAACATTTGAGTTACCTGGACCTAAGCATGAATAATTTTAATGGAATCAACATTCCAAAGTTTTTGGGTTCCATTAAAACTTTGCAGTATCTCAGTCTCTCTGGCTCATTCTTTGCTGGAATCATTCCAATTGGTGTGGGACATCTGACCAATTTGCGCAGATTGGATTTATCTGAAAACAACATTTCTGGAAAGATACCAAGCTCATTTTCCAACCTTTGCAACTTGTAAATTTTTAATCTGAAAGGCAACAAAATAGGTGGGGAGATAAATGAGTTTGTGAATGGGTTATCTCAGTGTTACAACAGCAACCTCAAATCAATGCTTTGAGTGGTAATAAATTGCTTGGGGGGAATATCCCTTACTCATTGGGCGGACTCAAGAAATTGAAAACTATTAACCTTGGGTCATGTTCTTTTCGGGGTTTGCTTCCACATTCTATTGGAGACATGTCTTCCTTAAAAGTACTTAACCTCAGGAACAATCAAATGAGAGGAACCATTCCAGAAGCATTGGCAAACTATCAAAGCTTGTTTCATTGGATCTCAGTTGGAATTTATGGGAAGGTTTCTTAACGGAACCTCATTTTCAGAATCTCACCAGATTAAAAGTTCTAAACTTGTCTATGGAATATTCTAGAAAATGGACATTGGGTTTAGATGTGAAGCATGATTGGGTTCCTTCTTTTAACTTGACACATGTTCAATTAGATAACATGTAAGTGGGTCCAAACTTTCCTTCATGGCTTCATACTCAAAATGAACTCCAGTTTCTTAGCCTCCACAACGTTGGCATTACTGACACCATTCCACCTGGCTTTTGGAATTCCTGCTCAAATATCCATCATTTGAGTTTGTCCAATAACAGCCTGCACGGGCAGGTACCAAACACTCGAGCTCATCATCCAGTATTTCATATTGATCTGAGTTCCAACAATTTAGAGGGTCCAATCCCACTTTTTTAAGGAATTTGGGCATCTTATATCTTAAAAAAAAATGTTTTCTTGTCCTATACCCGAAAACGTAGGTGAGCTGTTGCCTAGGATATCATTCTTGGACCTCTCTTCAAACTCTATTACGGGCAGGATTCCTCATTCTATTGGAATGCTACGGAAATTGAAAGTTCTTATTTTGAGAAACAACTACTTGTCTGGGAAACTCCCTCATCAATGGGAGGATTTGAAGTTGTTATCTGTGTTGGACGTAGCAAACAACAATATATCTGGCACCTTCCCAAGTTCAATGCAATATTTGAGTTCACTACGTGTGTTGTCATTGAGCCAAAATCATTTTGAAGGGGAGCTTCCATCTTTCTTTAGAAAGTATGGAGGGATGGTAAACCTTGACCTTGGAGAGAACAAATTTTGTGGAAATGTTCCAGCATGTATAGGAGAAAGCTTAATGTCTTTACGGAGGTTAAGCTTAAGATCCAACTTCTTTGACGGGAACATACCTAAACAACTATGTTTTCTTACACGCCTTCAGATCCTAGACCTTGCAAATATTGATTTGTCAGGAGAAATCCCTCAATATATGCATAGGGAACTTGAGTAAAGCACGAAGCAGCTATCATACAAATTATTTCGAGCAAATTATGGTGGTTTCTAAAGGAAGAGAATACATATATAATTTTACTATTGCACTTGTCCATTCCATAGACCTCTCAAATAATAATATATCAAAGAGAAATACCTGATAATATAACAAGGCTCGTAAGATTGGTCAGCATGAATCTATCAATGAACCATTTAACTGGAAAAATTCCTCAAAAAATTGGAAATTTGGGAGTGTTAGAATCACTTGATCTTTCAAGGAACAAACTTTTTGGTCCTTTCCCTCAAAGCTTATCTTCTTTAAATTTCTTGAGTTATTTGAACTTGTCATTCAACAACTTGTTTGGAAAAATTCCATCTGGGAATCAACTACAGACACTTGGCTCTTCCAGCTATGAAGGTAACAGCTTACTTTGTGGACCTCCTCTTCCAACAAAGTGCCCAGGAGATGAAATCGATCCAAAAGTAACATCAAATGGTGGCAATGATGACAAGGGAATTGATGCAGAATTTTTCTATATTAGCATGGCAATGGGTTTTATCTTTGGATTTTGGGGAGTTTGCGGCACATTAATTGTTAAAGTATCATGCAGAGGCAAGCTTACTTTCGAAGCTTTGATAATTTGAAAGACAGAATTGCTATTCTTGTTATGTTCAAAGTTGTTCCCTGGCTAAGGAAGGTCAAGTTGGAGAGAAGTTGAGGCAAATAGACAATTGAGCTTTCTTTAACTAATATGCATCATTATGTAATATTATAAGTTTTTCTGTTGCCGTATCTGCAATCTTCCCATGCAGAGGATTTGCAGAGGATATATATTGTATATTCTGTCAATCCCATTTTGTTAGTTTTTTTCCCTTCAGGGATATCCCATACACACAATTATGAATTTCCTACACCATCCTTACTTTTTAAACTAGAATAAAAGAAAACATCTAAAGAATATATATATATATAACACCCCTAATCCGAGAGGGCCAGGTTTATTGGCCCTAAAGTCAGATCTCCTATTCTAGCTATTTTGTGTCATCTTATTATTATTATTATTTGGTTTTGTTTGAGGGATCTGAATACAGTTTCAGGTCAACTGGCAATATTTAGCGACTGGGTCCAATTAAGTGTACAAGAGAGTTCAAATTAGACATTATTGTCAAATATTTAACAAAAAAGTAAACATTCCCAAGGTAAGGGAATGTGGATTCCTACCTCTCTAGAAGAGAATCCACATTCCCACATAGGGTTGGGAGGGAATCTACATTCCCTCCACTAAACTGCAATCAAATGGGGTAATCTTTTAGAACTTCCATAAATCTTAAAAGATCACCCCCATCCAAATGCCCAATAATGACTACCACAAGTTTAAACCAGAGTTTACTCAAATCATATCTAATTCTTCTGACATATGCAAGTATCAATTGATTAGCAGGGAACAAATTGCATATTCTTCTGATTTTCACAACGAGAGTCATTTCATATTACTGTCTAATTTTCGATGAACCATTACAAAATTTCCTTTGGTCAGTCAAGAATTCAAAATAGTTTCCATTCAAAAGAAAAGTGTAGTGTAGTAAGGTGGAGGATGAGGTTATGAATTCTTGGAGCTTGAACAACAGCACAATTACAGTAAAAAGAAAAAAGAAAAACCAACATTTCCTCATACCGTGCAAGCAATGAACGCCAAGAGAAAGAACGCTTGGTCACTCATTAAATCAACTTGGCCGCTGGGAAAACATTGGCCGGAAAAATGGGGCTCCTCACTTCCACATTTCATCGATTTTGTGAATTCTCAACAAAGTCTTCACTCGGAGTCGGAACTCCTCCACCCCACAATCCTTCAGTTCGGCATTGAAATGTCTTGCGGTATGGGAAGCGCAAAGCGCAACCAATCTGGATGGCTTGGACTGGGATTTCGAGGAGAGTATGGCGGGCAAAGTAATGGGTTTTATGCAGAATACATTGAGATTTTTTGGCTTAGAGGATGTATGCGCACACAACGGAGTAAATGGGTCAAGGATTTTTTGGTGTTCTTCTATTTATGTTGTTTAACTGATGTTTTTCCGAAGCTCTTGTCGTGCGTCGCTGCCTTTTTTTTTTTGGGTACCGTCTCGGCGTCTCCCAGCTATTTTTTTTTTTAATTATTTTATTTGAGAGTGGAGACTTTTGTAATTGGTGTGTTTTTCTCTTGGACAGATCACTAGATTCTTGGCAATGCTCCCCTGCAACAACTCAACAACTACTTAGCAGTGGTGATTACCTTTACAGCATAGAGCTTCTAACAAAGCATTTTTGCCTTTCTATAGTACATTTTAACACAGTTTCCAATCAAAGAGGGATTTGGGCTAACAACACACGAGACAGCTAAATGACAAAGATTAGTACAAAGCAAAAGCTCTCCCTCAGCAGATGGGATGTGCCGATTGAATATGATCATTACCGCTGTCTAGATCAGAGATTTGGTGGGAAGAGCATGGCTCGCCTCGAGGCTTCTCGTATTTAAGGGGTGGCTCGCTAATACGGACTAGGTTGGGCTAGGCGACCTCAATGCTCGGCATGAATGTACATTAAGAGGTTTAGCGTAGTATGGTTTGCGTGGCGAACCATGGGCTTTCAGTTGTTCCTTCTACGGGCCTTGAAGCGATCCCATCTTTTATTTAGAGAGACGAAC
This sequence comes from Corylus heterophylla, assembly GCA_016403345.1. NCBI lineage: Eukaryota > Viridiplantae > Streptophyta > Magnoliopsida > Fagales > Betulaceae > Corylus > Corylus heterophylla. The sequence continues at coordinate 18,825,743 of CM028140.1, forward strand.
CCTCCATGGTGACATGTGAAAATTTGCAAAACATAGTTACCAATTTTCTCTCTAAAAGTATCATTTCGTGCGGTCCTTAGAGAAGCCTCGATTCTTTTTTTTTTTCTATTGCCTACCATTTGTTTCCATTACCATATATGTATTGTCTTTTTTGTTTGTGTCTTGTTGTTGGGGAGCCCATCCAATTTCATTTGTATTTGTCTCTGACTTCCTGTTACCATTGTCCTATTATTGAAAAAAAATAAATAAATAAAAAAATAAAGGGTGCAAAGAATTAGTGCTTTTAAGAGCAAATTTCTTTAATGACAGGAAAACGGACTATTAATGTCGGGTTTTTTTTTTTTTTTTTGGTCGTTTCTTATTTTTATAGATGATTTTTTTTTTTTTTTTTGACATGTTTACACAAGAAAATGAAAAGAAAAAAGGAGATTTGATCTAACGACATTCTCTTCATGAGATGTAATCTCCAATTGATTAAATTACTCCTTAGAGACTTATAGATAACTTTGTTTATTGGTAACAAACATCAAAATTTACGTGGGTTACAGAAAAATGTTATTAAATTCGGACACAATCCTCTACATTTCAAAGGAAATGGAGAGGAACCTTTTCTTTATTTCACAAGAATAGAATTGTCATTTTTTTAAAAAAATAATAATTCCACCCTTGCAAAATAAAAGATGGGCTCCTCTCCATTTCCTTTGAAATGGATACAATCCTTCTCCATTAAACTTGTTCTTTAAAAAAATAGCGTAAATTTATTTGTGTTTAGTGTTAAATTATCAATTATCATAAAACTTTAAGCTCATAAAAATAGGTAAATTTAATCACTTAATTATTAATTTAACAATTCACTTCACGTGTGGGTGCAAACCCCCTTTTTAATAGATGAGGCTCAACATGTGGAATATTTAATTTAAATGGGTGGTGAATTGATTGAGTCAAGGTTCAATCCAGGACCTTTTGATTTTGATACCATATTAAATTACTAATTATTCTAAAAGCTTAAACTTATAGGAAGAGGTAAATTTAATCATTTAATCATTAATTTAACAAAAGTCATTGGTATTAAAATCTATCAAAAACAAAGTCGTTTACACAACATAAGTGAGGTTAACTAAAAAACAAGACATTACTAGAAGTGACGTGAAGTATACTTGTTTGAAAAATTGTACAAGGCATTTATTTCTTTATTGCGCGCCACCACCTTCTTCCCCGCCGGCCACCTCACTCTTACTGCTCTCTCTCTCTCACTGCTCGGTCATATAATGGAGCCACCAGGCTTAGACCTGTAAACCTGGCTGCAACCTAGCTATTCTTTCTCTCTATGGCCCATGAAAAAATGCTCAATCCCCAGAAGAAAAGACTAACCCTTAAAATAGGTGTGCATTTTTCTCTAAAATTTTCTTGGTTGCTCACGTTGCCCACCTTCAAATCTGCAAGCTAGAAGCTTTCGGATTTGCCATATTTGGCTTGGGCTTCATCAATTTGTCATTTTGCCATACTGTGAATTCATAGAATTGGGTTTACGCATTATTCTTTCAATTATCTCTTAACGATCATTTTTGTAAATTCATCATTAGATTTGTAATTCACCCATCCGGCCACTTCACGGAGAAAGATAAAAGATAGAATGAACAATAATTTTTAGCATTTCTCTAATAAGTAATAACAATACCAATTATTGAACTTTCTGATATTACAAGGGAATCAAGCATTAATGTTTAAGGTTATCCATCATCTCCCACCTGACTAGGATGTTGTGTATTGATGGTCTTTAGGCTTCCAAAGAGGACTTAATTTGTATCGATTAGAATTCATTTATTTTTTCAATAATTTTTTAACTATCTTCATAATAAATTGATGAATTTATTATTGAATTTGTGTTTGGTTCACATAAGTTCACAAATTTAATATTTAATTTATTGAATTTGTTGGATTAAATGAAAAAAAAAAATAGAAAAAATATTGACGTGAATCATTTCTGCATTAATTATAACTTGCGAAAATTACGGGTCCTCATGGAACATCTTCACCGGCAATTCCAATTCGCACACAGAAGACTCGATGTGTGGGTTCACATAAGTTCACATAAATCGACATGGGCGCCCTCTCCTTCAAGCCTATATTTTCAGTTGGGGACTTTCGATATAACCCATAAAATTTGTTTTGAAAATTTGTGGCATTATTGCATCTCATTGAATGCTGAATATAATGTTATGTTTGAAATGGAATCGATTTGAAATTGAGAGGATCCAGTTCACGGTTCAGATTTTTCTAAAAGATCTAACGGTGAAAAATTGTCAAGTTTTTAAAACAAAGAAAAAGCTAGTTAACGGAGGAAAATAAAACGTTAACGTTAACAGGTTCTAAAGCGCGTGCGCTCTCAGTCATTACCCAAAGTTTACACTTTACACACTGGTTTCAGCTACAACGTCGACGTTTTGCCTTTGTTTTGCCGTCATGGTGGACATCATCTTCTTCGTCGTCTTCGTCTCCAAACTCCGGTTGCAGACTTAGGGGTGAGAAACGCCGTGATATTCACTAGCGATGACTCTCTCTTTAGCTGACTCCATGGCCGTACGAAACAACAGACTTCTCCGCGTTGGCAATCATTCCTTCTTTCGGGTTCTTCATCAATCATCATCATTTTTTTATAAACAGCCAAATACTAGCCTCTTTGTGGGCTTAAATAAAGGCCATGTTGTCACCAAGAAAGAATTGGCTTCAGTGCTTCACGTCCCTCTGATCGCAAAGGAGTAAGTTGATTCATTTGCTAACCTACTTTTATGGAGTCTATGTCTTCATTGTTTTAATACCACCAAGTCATGTTTTACATTTGGGAATCATTAAAGCAAATAACTTGTTGTTAAGTTGTTTGCATCATCAACAATTGCAATAGGCCACGTCGTTGCACGTCTAAACCAGTTGGCCACTTCCTCTATTTTAGTTCCCATAAACAGAGTGTAACAGAGTATAAGTGAGGGGTTGCCTTGCCCTTGCCCGCTCTGACCACACTATGTATTATCAGCCACCGAAGCTTCTCTACACCCCAAAGCTCAAAGATTTGCGTCGAGCCACCTACTACTAGTGCTGAAAGAACAACATTACTAATTACTATTCAGTTAAAATAAGCTCGAATCCGAACATTTTCACCTCTGCACCTGCACACTCATACTCATGCAAAGCTCACTTGTAAGTTTCAGGCAAAGATGAGGTCCTTACATAATATACCTCCCAATGGACCCAATCTCTTTCACCACCTTACCATCAAAGCTTCTACTGTCTGTCAACTTCTGAGATGCTTAAAAGTAACAACGAAGACGAAATACTAAAAAAATAACAAATAACGCTTTTTATTAGGCTTTTGGTGTCATTTTGCCTTCAGTTTTTTTCTAATTTTATTTATTTATTTATTTATTTTGCGTTCAGTTGGTTGCTAGTTTTGGTGTATTTGTTTTAGTGGTATATGAAATCTAATTCATTTAAAAAAAAAAAAAAATTGCAGAATTTATTGCCTTTTCTGTTACAAGAAATTAATCATGGTCGATAATTAATCAAGGTCTATAAACTGTCCATTAAATTCACATTCTGAAATTTAGGTGACGTCAGGAAAAAATCGATTTAGCATTGGAATGGAAAGAGAAGAAAATTCCAACATTTTAAAAACATCATTTTCGATTACCAATCGGAGAACCCTGCCATTTCCATGGAGGAGAGAGTCATTGCTACGAAACAAAGGAAAAAGGAAGATGAAGAAGAAAATTATGTCCACCATTACTACAAAACAAAGGAAAAAGACGACTGTTGCAGCCGAGATTACTGTGTAAAGTTTCATGGGAATGACACAGAGTGCACACTTTTAGAACTTGTTAACTTCAACTGTTTTTCTTTTCCTCCGTTAAGTAACTTTTAAGGACGTGGCAAGTTTTCACCGTTAGATCTTTTAGAAAGATCTGAGCCGTGAACTGGATTCTCTCCATTTCAAATGAAATGGAGAGGATCGATTCCGTTTGAAATGTGATTCTTCTTCCAATGACATTTCTTTCATTGTTTGTTCTCATTATTCAATTTTTTAATGATGCCATCATTAACATAATTAAATGCATTAATTTTGAGTTATAGAAACTAATAATTAAATAAAAAGAGATAAAGAAAATACAATAAACGTAGATATTTTAGGTGGTTCGACTTAAGCTCAATATCCATATGTTAAAGGCTTAGAAGCTACATTTTACTTGATATATATGATTCGAGTACATATCTCTATTTATAGAGCTTTGAGGTGATTTTAAATACAACAAATCCCTTTAATCAAGGGTAATTAATTACAAATCAATTCTCCATTAATAAAAAAATTTATATCCTTAACATGAGTGCAAAATATTTTACTCTTTAATAAAGTGATATGCTAGTCAAGTTATTTGGGTGTGAGCATGAATGAATTTCGAACTGGGTGATTTCAAAATAGAATTTGTCATTGAAATCATTGCTTTAGATGAGAGACTTCAAATTGGTGGTATCACATGATCACTACAACGGTCGGTAATATTTGAGTTGAAATTCTATTACAACTAAGATTAGATTATTTAATATTATGATAAGGTTATTAAGATTAGAGTTTATTTAAATTTGAATATTTGAATGTAGGTGTTATCTACTTGTATTTCTATTTAGAGTAATGTTAGAGACCATTTTTTTATTTTCCTAAAGTTGATGTGACTTTTAAAATCACTATTAGATCAAAATTTAAGTATGAGTAATCTAAAATTTAGTGGTGATTTTAAAAGTTACATCAGCTTTAGGAGGATAAAAGATGGTCCCTACCACTACTCTTCTATTCAAGACCATTTTATTGTTAATGAAAATAGAAATTCAATAAATCACATGTCAAATTCGAAGGTAATTTTAAAAATTATATCATATTTTGAATAACTTTAAAAGACTTTAAGATGACTTATAAGATTACTCGTATTTTACACGGACCAAGAACGTTCTTACATAATTCCCCTTCTTTTATTTCTTCGGGATCCATTGTGTCTTACATTCACACAAACTTTAAAGCCTAAAGTAGACTGGAATGTGACATCTTTATATCTATTTTTCAATGGTCTTTTCATTTTGTTTTGGAATAATTCTTAGTCAAAAAGTCTTTACGCATGCGAATGCAAGGCATGGATGAAAGTGTGCGGATGGAGTTGTTCAGTCAAAAAAGTAGGCTTAAACCGACATCATGTTATGCCAATGTATGCTTATTGAATATAGTTGTAAATTAGAATTCTACGTAGTCTATTTATTTCTTATTTATATTTTATTAATAATAATGTAGCTATTAAAATTATTTTTTTTGACCAAAATTTAATAATGATTGATTTTAAATTTAATGATAATTTTAATAATTACATCATTCTTAATAAGATACTAATAGGACATAAGTGGCCTCCTAAAATTAGTTTTAAATCATTGGCATCGTTGTGCACGGAATAGACCGCAACAGACATTATGGGATCCACGTGGAATTTAAGCAATCCGCGTGAAGACTCTAGTCTTCGTACGTGTATATAAAGGAAACTTTTTTATTTTTTTTATTATAAAAAGGAATTAAAAAAAGAAAAAATTTAAAATTGGCCCTTGGATTTTATTATTATTTTAATTTTTTTTTAAGTTTAAAGGCATTTCTAGAATTTTCAGTTTAACTTAAAATAAAAAAACTACTCCATATATTTGTGCCACGTGTAAGTGTGTCCTCTCTCATCGCCAAGAATAAATACTTGAACTCCCTCATGCATCTCTTAGGCCTCACAAGCATTTCAGTGGCAGAATATATGGTTAGCTTTATGTCCACTCTTCATCTCATCCCCATTTTTTTCTTCTCTCTGCTTGGAAGTGCATCCTACCTTGAAGTTATTAAACCCATTTCATGTACCAAGAGCCCAAATTTAAGATGCTTAGAGGTGGAGAGGGAAGCACTTCTTCGCTTTAAAGACAATCTTACTGATCCATCGGGCCGTCTCTTTTCTTGGGTTGGTGATGATTGCTGCAACTGGATAGGTGTTGGCTGTGACAATAGCACAGGAAATGTCGTCAAGCTTGACCTCAGAAACCCATTTTCGCCGTTTAATTATTATGATGTTGAACCTGATATAGATTTTTCAAATGAAGAGATGGAAGCTTACAACAAGTCGTGCCTTGGGGGAAAGATAAGTTCTTCTTTACTCGATCTAAAGCATTTGAGTTACTTTGACTTAAGCTTGAATAATTTTGATGGAATCAATATTCCAAAGGTTTTGGGTTCACTTGAAAGTTTGATGTATCTCAATCTCTCTTTTTCATTGTTTGTTGGAGTTATTCCTCCCCATCTTTGGAATCTTTCAAGGCTCCAATATCTAGACCTCAATTCATTTTCATTTCCCATTAACTCCTATAACCTTTCATCTCAGAGATTGGAGGTCGGAAGTCAGGAATGGGTTGATGGTTTTCCTTCTCTTAAGTACCTTGGAATGGATTTTGTAAATCTTGAGAAAGTACCAAATTGGTTTCATGCAGTTAATATGCTTCCTTCCTTACAGGAGTTACACCTAGCTGGTTGTGGACTTGTTAGTCTTCCTCACTCTGTTTCCTCCATCAATTTTACACTACTTTCAGTCCTTGATCTCTCTTACAACCATTTTAACTCCTTCATACCTCACTGGTTGTCAAATGTGAGTGGGCTTTCAACAATCAAACTTGAGTCCAGTTTGCTTAGAGGTGCTATTCCGGTTGGCCTGGGACATCTAACCAAATTGCGTGACTTGAATTTAGGTGATAACAATTTAATTGGAAAGATTCCGAACTCATTTGCTAACCTTTGCAACTTGCAAGCGTTATATCTGTATTCCAACAATATAAATGGGGAGATAACTGAGTTTGTGGATAGCTTGTCTCAATGTTCCAACAATAGCTCTGAAGATGGGAACTTATCGTCATTGCAGGAACTTCACCTCTTTGGTAATCAAATGAATGGAACAATTCCAAAAGCATCAGGAAATTGTCAATGCTTGTTTCATTGGGCCTAAATGAGAATTCTTGGGAAGGTGTCCTAACTGAAGCTCATTTTCAAAATCTCACCCGATTAAAATCTCTTATGTTGTCTACGAATGTTAATGCAAAAGGAGCATTGGTTTTAGATGTCAAACAGGAATGGGTTCCTCCTTTTAAGCTGAAAATGATTTATTTAAAAAGGTTCAGATCAGCCCAAACTTTCCAACTTGGCTAAAACCCAAAATCAACTCAATTTTCTTGTGCTCAACAATGCTGGCATTTCCGACACCATTCCGCTTGGACTTTGGAAGTCTTGCCCAAATGTCACCCATTGGAGTCTATCTCGTAACAAATTACATGGGCAGGTACCATACTTTCAATTTCACCCTTTAGCATCTTATTTTGATTTGTGTTACAACAACTTAGAGGGTCCACTTCCACTTTTTCATAGTAATCTAAGCGTCATATATCTCGGGAATAATAAGTTTTTTGGACCTTTTCCAAAAAACATAAGTGAGTTATTGCCCAAGTTGTCTTGGTTGGACCTCTCATCAAATTCAATTACTGGTAGAATTCCCCATGCTATAGGAATGCTAAAGGAATTGAATGGCCTTATTTTGGGAAACAATTCCTATCCGGAAACTCCCCACTCAATCGACATATGAGTTCACTAAATGTATTATCATTGCCCCAAAATCATCTCGAAGGAGAGCTTCCCTCTTTTTTTAGAAATTACAGAAACTTGAAAAGCCTTGATCTTGGAGAAAACAAATTCTCTGGAAAACTTCCTGCATGGATGGGTGAAAGTTCACCATATTTATTGAGGTTAAGCCTAAGGTCCAACTTGTTTCATGGGGACATACCACAACAATTATGTCTTCTTTCAAATCTTCAAATCCTAGACCTTGCACACAATAATTTTTCGGGAGCCATCCCTCAATGTTTAGGAAACCTAAGTAATGATGGATATGGAGAAATGTATAATGGTGAACATATGTTGTTGGTTTCTAAAGGGAGAGAATATATGTATAATGATCTAGTCCTTAATCTTGTTTATTCTATAGACCTTTCAAGTAACAAGTTATCCGGGGAAATACTTGTTAATGTTACAAGCCTCTTAAGATTGATCAATTTGAATTTGTCAATGAATTATATCACTGGAAGAATTCCTAAAAAAATTGGGAATTTACACATGTTAGAAACACTTGATCTCTCAATGAATGAGCTTTATGGTCCTATCCCTGAAAGCTTGTCTTCTTTGACCTTCTTAAGTAACTTGAATTTGTCTTTCAACAATTTCTCTGGAAAATTCCACATGGGAATCAACTTCAAACACTTAGTGACTCTTCTATCTACAAAGGAACTCTTTACTCTGTGGGTCTCCTCTTTCAAGCAAGTGTTCAGAGGATGAAATTAAATCTGGAGTAACACCAAATGGTAGTAACAGAGGAGCCAATGAAAATGGAAGGGCTGGCATTGAGTCATTCTCCTTGTACATTAGCATGACAACTGGGTTTATTGTTGGATTTTGGGGAGTTTGTGGCACATTGATTATCAAAACATCATGGAGACAAGCTTACTTTCGAAGCTTTGATAATTTGAAAGACAAGATTATTGTGTTGGTTATGGTCAAAATTGTTCGCTTGCTACGGAAGGTCAAGTCAGGGAGAAGTTGAAGCTATGGGAATTGGAGTTTTTCTTAATATCCATCATTTATGTATTATAAGTTTTTCAAGTTGCTGTAATAATAAATGCTCCGATCTTATCTTGTTAAAGTCATATATATATCATTTTGCAATTGTGAGAGATATTTTGCATCCCATTTCCCAATAACCATTTATCATATGGTTATTCTCTTATTCTCGATTTAAATGGCTCTGAAGTTGGTGAGCCAAAAAGGTTGGCTAAAAACAAGGTCTTAATTTTCCATTTTGCGGTCTTAATTTCCGTCATACTTAATATTGCTTTACCGAAACTAATATTGTAATTCAAAAAAATGATGTGCTATAAAACGAGATGAACTCTGTGGATGCATGACCTCCAGGCTTCAGTTGTAAAACTTTGTTTCAGTTCCTTCTTCTCCAAACTTTTAGACGAGAAGAAGTCATCTATTATTGTTCTATATGAAATGGGACATACATATTCAATTCCCTACTCTCAACTACTTATTCTTTGACTTGGCAATAAAAATTATTATTAAATTTGAACAGTTAATTTATATATGATATATCAATAGTACTTTTACTACCACATCAAAGAATAAGCACTTAAAAGTAAACACTTCAAAATACACGAAGTAGCATTTATCTTATTACACATTGTCATTTAACTCTAAAAATAACCAAAAAAAAAAAAATTGAAAAATACATAATCCCTTCAAACTATCATTCTATTGTCACTATCTCCCAAACTACCAGTCGTGTCAATGTCCCCCCTAACCTACCAGCAAATATTAATGTCCCCCTAAAGTCAGCAAAAAGACAAAAAAATGACCTAATTTTTTTTAATAAAACAAAAATATCCTTATAAAAGTAAATAAATAATTTTAAAAATATTCTTATAAATTGGTTTTTTTCTTCTTTTTTTTCCCCTAAAAAATTTGCTCTTTTTTTTTCATATATATATTTTTTTAAAATTTAAAAAATTGGAAAAATTAAAAATTTATCCTTCTAAATTGGTTTTTCTTTTTCTTAATTTTTATATTTTTCCTGTAGTTTTTAAAAAAATTAAAATATCCTTATAAATTGGAGTTTCTTTTTAAAAATAAAAAATAAACAATTGTTTTAAAAGTTTTTTAATCTTATGAAGGTTACTTTTGTCCTTAGGGGGGAGATTGACATTAATTTTATTGGTAGTTTTGAAATAACCATCATTGAGCTTCTTTCTACGGCCTATTTTAGATGATTTTGGGACTATTTTCGATCTTTCAGCTTTTTTCTTTTTTTTTTTAAGCTTTAATGTTTTAGATAGAAAAAAATAATAATCAATTAATTAATAAATTTGGATGATTCGGGGAGGAAGGTTTGGGATGAAAGTAGGAGTAATTAATGCTAATGCTGAAACTACTTTGTGTTCCAAGTCCAAACAAATTATTTTCCACTTGTTCACATTCTGCTTCTGTAATTAGTCTCTCCATTTTGAAACTTTTGATTGACTTTCGTTTTCTAATTGTTTATCACGATGTTAAGTACGACATCGACAATATAACACGCCAGATGAGTTGCTATATATCACGATGTCTTTTTTTAAATATATTAAATAATATATCAGAGATTAGTCTCAGCTGATATATTTTTTAATATAAGAAGTTAGGGGTCCTTTGTGTTTGCATTCACACAAACTTTAAAGCCTAAAGTTGACGGACCAAATGTGACATCTTATCTTATATCATTTTTTTTTTTTTTTTGATTTATTGTTAGTCAAAAAGTGAGTGGAGTTATTATTATTATTTTTAATTAGTAAGTGGAGTTATTCTTAATCAGTCCGTCAAAAAAGTGGATATAAGCTTAATATATTGATTATCACTGAAATTATTGACATCATGGGTAGGGTGCAAAAGCGGTTACGGTTAGCGGTTAGTGGCAATAACGCTAAACTGTAACACTTCATGATTAGTAAATTTCACTAACACTAACCGCTTCTTCCGCCTAGCAGTTAGCGGTTAGCGATTAATGGCAGGTTAGCGGTTAGTGAAATAGATAACCGCCCTTCTAACCTTTTTAAAAATTGGGCTTTTTTTGGGCTTTTTGGGCTTTTACCCTCATTTTTTTTCTTGTATTTTTAATATCTTCTTGGGCCCAATTGCTATAAATATTTGAATTGTCATTGGATCATATGATTAAGTGTTGATCTTATAAACTTACAAACAAACAAAAATACTTCAATTGTAGTTATAAGTAACACATTGTTTAATCAATGTCAATTACTTAATTTGATATTATATGAATCACATTGTCATTGTCATTGTCATTGTACATGAATAATTGATTAAGTATTGGAATTGTAATTGGGTCATATAGTTAAATATTTATCTTATACATTTATATTATTCAATATGCATATAATATAACTATATATTTATATATATATATATATATATATATATATATATATATATATATATATATATAAAATTCAAAATTGTTCAAAATTGTTAATTTTCTTTTTTCTTTCAAAAAATGGTTAAATTTCTTTTCTAAAAAATGTTCAAAAATACATTAATACTTCAATTGTGATTATAAGTAACACATTGTTGAATCTAATGTCAATTACTTAATTTGATATTATATAATCATATAGTCTCATTAAATTATATCATATGATTCATATGATTAATTATTTAAATTCTTATCATATTTACTTATAATCTTTTTTCTTTGAATTGAACTTAATATTTAATGGTAAATGGTAATGTTCAAACTCCTAAATCCTAAATTCCTAAAGTATCTAATAATGCTTTAATTAAATTGTAGACTTGTAGTTATAAGTAACATATTGTTTAATTCAATTGAATCAATTGTGATTATCATTGTACATGAATCATATGATTAACTTGTAGACTTATGACTTGTGACTTATGAGTTATGTCATATTATATATGTATTATTTATTATTATATAATCATATGATTTAATGATCAAGTCATCATATGATATAATCATATCAATTATAGTGATAATATATAAATTACTAAAATTATAATGATAATACATTAATACTTAAATTATGTTTATAAGTAACACATTGGTCATTGTTTAATCCAATGTCAATTACTTAATTTGATATTATACGAATCATATCATCATTGTACATTAATAATATGATTCACTTGAAGTCTTGAATAAAGTATTTGAATTGTCATTGAATCATATGATTAACTATTGATATTATACATTTATATTATTCATATACATATGTAGACTTATATAGACTTATAGGTTTATAACATACATTGGAAATAAGTCTCTAGATATTTAATTGTTGTATTAGTATGAATTAGTATACTTATGAGTTATGTCATATTATATATGTATAATTTGTTATTATATAATCAAATGATTTAATAATCAATCTCATGTTATATAATCATATAAATTATAGTGATAATATATTAATACTCAAATTGTGATTTAATTATTTTTTTAAAAAATTGTGATTTAATGATCAAGTGATTATATGATATAATCATATAAATTATAGTGATAATATATTAATACTCAAATTGTGATTTAATTATTTTTTAAAAAATTGTGATTTAATGATCAAGTGATTATGTTATATGTATAAATATTTTTATAATTATAATTATAAAATATATTATATAATTATAAAAATATATTATATAAAAAGCGGTTAGCGGTTAGCGATTCTGGTTAATAGACCCAATAACCGCTAACAGCTAACCGCTAAGCGATTATGGCGATTAGGCGGTTAGCGGTTAATGCGGTTAAGCGGTTGGCGGTTAGGCGGTTGGCGGTTATAGCGGTTAGCGGTTGTGCGGCGGTTAAAACCGCCGCCTTTACCCTAATCATGGGTCCCATGCAGAATTTAATGAGCAAATTAATCCGCGTGAAGACTTGAGGCTTAGAGTCTTTGTAAACATTGAGATAAACTTCCAATTAAACTCCTTTATTAATTCTTGGATTTATTCTTAGTCGATCAATAAAGTAGTCAATATGTGAAAATTAAGTGCCTTTCAATATTTATCACAACCCCAAATTAAATATAATAATTACTCTTTCAATTATTGACTTAATTAACACGTTCACATACAATTTTATCTTAGAATCTAAGATTCTGCCTTTTTATTTTTATTTTTTTAAGGAATCAAGCAATATATAAATTAAAACAACTTAAGCACAAAGCTTTATAGAGATAATGTCTAAAATGCAATTAGAAACTTCATCAATAAGGATTTGTTCCACACTACACAATAATGCTTCATTCGCGAGGCTATGAGCGTACTATTGAGATTTCGTCTAGCATGTTTAACCTTCGGTTTTGCGGACAATTAAGTAATCCCTCGCCTCCTCCATAAGATGACCATAACGGCTCAATTTTTCTCATCTTTATTAAGAGCCTGCACCACTTGGAGGAATCACGCTCCGAACCACCTGTAAAGCCAATTCGGACTCAACAAGTGCCCTTAAAGCCAGCTGCTGCCTCCATGTCTCGGGCTCGACAATGTAGTCTTTTAGGCGCTACCAATGTCGCCAACACCTCTCCCTTACCATCTCTAACAACCACACGATACTCATCTTCCTTCTACTCTTATCCACAGCCGCATCCCAATTTATTTTAACAAACCCGTTCATAGGGGCTTCCACGAACATCATCTGTAATCGCCCTCTCCATGGGCCATCTTTCCAAGAGTTAGCTAATTGGAATGCCTCCATTGACTTCGTGGCACACCGATTACACTGGACGGTGGACTAACCTACTTCCCATAAACACGAGCATTCCAACGAAACCATAACATTCTAGCTACAACTGCCATGAGCTCTATATCTTCATTAGCCGGATTAATTTGGCTTTACATAGATATAACTTCATATTACTAGTATTTTTGCTGATAGCATGAGTAGTATTTTAATTTTTATTACTCGATGTTCTCGTGCTAGTATATATTTTAATTTCAGCTTCACCTGATGAAGTTTTGGCGCTTTAAAAATTTTTGTTTTTGTGATGTTTGTGTTGTTATGCAATTTATTAAGTATTTCTTGTTAATTAGTAGTATTGATTGAAAATGTGGGAGATTTTAAGCATATGAATTAGGTTTACTTGCAGTTGATACACCATGCCGCAACACTTTTCTAATATCAAACCATTAATATTCCTTCTATGAGAGAACTTTTATAACTAATACAAAAATGGACTTGAGCTACGTACATAATACGATTCCTATGGATTAAGAAAACTCGATCAAATTGATAACCAATGTAATTACCTATCTTTGCATTTATCATTTTTTATTCAGAACGAGCTAGTTGTCTAATCACTTGTTAATAATAAAGTTTTAACACCAAATACGCAGCTTATCATCAAAGTAATATATTTTAGAGTGTTCAAAATAAAAAAAAAATAAAAACAATTAAATTTGGACTCCATTTTTCCTTTTAAACTTCTTCCCTTTCCACCAACAGGCTTTAAAGAATGCACGCTTTGATTCCCATCAGCCATCTCTACATCTGTCAAATGATGAAGAAAATTCAAATCATCAAACTTGAAAGTGCTGACATGCGTTAGAATAACGTTGTACGTTTTCACTTCAAAGAATCACTCTTGAGTCAATTGCAGATCGAGCAAAATCATGCACTATATTCAAATACTCAGAGTTCCATTCTTACCAGATTTTGAATGCAAAATCATTTCCATGTAAAATGCAATGATCACCAAAAAGTCACCACAAAATGACTGCAAGTAAATTCATAGCTTGTAATAACCGTTGGTTTTGGTTAATATTGAAGCCCGAACCACACTGCATAATCATCTTTTAAGCATTGGGGCCTATTTTGGTGCTTTGAGCCATCATTGAACCTCTTTTAAGGCCTATTTTAGATAATTTTGGGACTATTTTGAGTCTGTTTAGTGTTTTAGATGAAAAAAGTAATCAGCTAATAAACTTGTACGTATATAGTAATGCTATATTTGGATGATTCAGCAACGGAGGTTTGGGATCAGAGTACGTAAAACAAATTAATTTCCACTTGTTCACATTCTGCTTCTGTATTAGTCTCTCCATTTTGAAACTTTTGACTGACTTTCGTTTTCTAATTGTTTCTCACGATGTTAAATCACGACATCGACAATATAACACGCCGAGATGAGTTGCTATCACGATGTCCTTTTTAAAATATATTAAATAATATATCGGAGATTATTCTCGGTTGATATATTTTTAATATAAGAAGTTGAGGTTCTTTGTGTTTGCATTCACACAAACTTTAAAGCCTAAAGTCGACGGACCAACATACCAAATGTGACATCTTATTTTATATCTTTTTTTTTTGGATTTATTGTTAGTCAAAAAGTGAGTGGAGTTATTATTATTATTTTTAATTAGTAAGTGGGTTTATTCTTAATCAGTCTGTCAAGAAAGTGGATATAAGCTTAATTTATTGATTATCACTGGAAATTATTGACATCATGGGTCCCATGCGGAATTTAACGGGCAAATTAATCCGCGTGAAGACTTGAGGCATGGAGTCTTTGTAAACATTGAGATAAACTTCCAATTAAACTCCTTTATTAATTCTTGGATTTATCTTAGTCAGTCAATAAAGTAGTCGATATGTGAAATTAAGTGCCTTTCATTATTTATCACAAACTCAAATTAAATATAATCATTACTCTTTCAATTATTGACTTAATTAACATGTTCACATACAATTTTATCTTATAATTTGAGACTACTGCCTTTTTATTTTTATCTTTTAAGGAATCAAGCAATATATAAATCAAAACAATTTAAGCACAACGCTCTCAGAGATAATGTCTAAAATGCAATTAGAAACCGTCAATAAAGACTTGTTCCACACTACGGGATAATGTTTCATTCGCCAGGCTATGAGCAGCACTATTGAGATTTCATCTAACATGTTTAACCTTCGGTTTCTGGACAATTAAGCAATCTCTGCGCCTCCTCCATAAGATGACCGTAATGGCTCCAAATTTTTCCATCCTTATTAAGAGCCTGCACCACTTGGAGGGAGTCACCCTCCAGAACCATCTTGTGAAAACCCAATTCCTTACTCAACTTAAATGCCCTTAAAGCCGCTACTACCTCCGCAATATCGGGCTCAACGATGTAGTCTTTTGGCACTACCAATGTTGCCAACACCTCTCCCTTACCATCTCTAACAACCACACCGATACTCATCTTCCTTCTACTCTTATCCACAGCCGCATTCCAATTTATTTTAACAAGCCCATTCTTAGGGGCTTCCCATCGAATGTCATCTGTAATTGCCCTCTCCATCGGACCATGTTTCCAAGAGTTAGCTAATTGGAATGCCTCCAGAGACTTCGTGGCACACCCGATTACCTTTGGATGATGGACTAACCTTCTTCCCATAAGCACGAGCATTCCAACGAAACCATAACATTCTAGCCACAACCGCCATGAGCTCTATATCTTCCTTACCCAAATATTGAAAGTGCTCCTCCAATATGAAGGCAAACTTCACATTCTCGATGCTTCTTTTTGGATTTTACTCCCACACCTACTCCAGATATCCTTCGCGGCGAGCAGCTCCACAAAACATGTCCCGTGGTTTCTACCTCCACTCCACAAGTGAGGCACAGCGGATCCTCTATAATGTTCCGTCGAAACAAATTTGCTTTGGTGGCTAAAGCATTGTGACATGCTCTCCACATAAATATCTTCACAGTGTTAGGTGTATTCATCTACCAAATTTGTTTCTACATAGAGCTTTGTTGTCCCATGCGAGCATTCCTTTTGATTGAAAAAGTAACTCACGATGGATATGATATGTACTCCTAACAGCAAACTCTCCATTTGTAGTAGCATTCCAAATCAGCACATCACTAATAGCAGTGAGCCAATAAGAATTTGGCATATAGCCTCAACCATACCCTCATAAAATAGTTCACATAGCCTATTGGGTTGCCATTCGTTGGAGGTCCAATCAATGAGTACCTCAACACGAGCCTAGCTCCTTATAAATCTTAGCTCTTGGAAGTAGCCTGCCTAGCTCTCTGATCCTAGGAAGCCACTTGTCCTCCCAAACACGAGACTCTGTCATTTAATTGGTACCATCACATATATCTAAATTTTTGAAAACAAAATTATAACTATACATTTTTAATAGATATATTAAAAAAGATCTATATAATTATTTGTACCGAGTAAATTTTATGAAAAATTAGCAAGATTTACTAGGAAATTTAAGATTAATTTGGCTCTACATGGATATAACTTAATATTACTATACAATTTACTGTTAATCTGTTAGGTATACCGACTCAGGCTCCTCCTCATATTACACATTGCTATTTAACTATAATTAAAAAACTACAGCAGGTATTTGTGCCACGTGTAAAGACAAGCGCCGAGAATTCTTACTATAAATACTTAACCCCAATGCATGTCTTAGGCCTCACATGCATTTCAGTGGCAAAATGGTTAGCTTTATGTCCACTCTTCATCTCATTCCCATTTTTTTCTTCTCTCTGCTTGGAATTGCATCCTACATTCATGTTATTAAACCCATTTCATGTACCAAGTCCAAGAGCCCAAATTTAAGATGCTTAGAGGGGGAGAGTAAAGCACTTCTTAGCTTTAAAAACAATCTTACAGATCCATCGGGTCGTTCCGAAAAGCATCGGGAAACTGTCAATGCTTGTTTCATTGGACCTAGCAGAGAATTCTTGGGAAGGTGTCCTAACTGAAGCTCATTTTCAAAATCTCATCCGATTAAAATCTCTTATGGTTTTAAATGTCAAACAGGACTGGGTTCCTCCGTTTAAGCTGGAAACTATTTTTTAATAAACGTGTGGATTGGCCCAACTTTTCCAACTTGGCTAAAAACACAAAATGGACTCAAGCTTCTTGTGCTCGACAATGCTGGCATTTCTGACACCATTCCGCGTGGCCTTTGGAAGTCCTACCCAAATGTCACCGTTTGGAGTCTATCTGGTAACAAACTACGGGGGCAGGTACCAAACTTTCAATTTCACCCTTCAGCATATTATTTTGATTTGAGTTCCAACAACTTAGAAGGTCCACTTCCACTTTTTTGCAGTAATCTAAGCGAAATATTCCTAGGCAATAATATGTTTTATGGACCTATTCCAGAAAACATAGGTGAGTTATTGCCCAAGTAGTCTTGGTTAAAACTCTCTTCAAATTCAATTACCGGTGAAATTTCACTTTCTATTGGAATGCTAAAGGAATTAACAAGTCTTATTTTGATAAACAATTCCCTATCCGAGAAACTCCCCCCCTCTTTGGAAGGATTTGCAACAATTATCAATATTGAACTTAGCAGAGAACAATATATTTGGCAATGTTCCAAGTTCAATGCAATATTTGGGATCACTAGAAGTATTATCATTGAGCCAAAATCACCTTGATGGAGAGTTTCCTTCATTCTTTAGAAACTATAGAAACTTGCAAAGCCTTGATCTTGGAAGAAACAAATTCTCTGGAAAACTTCCAACATGGTTAGGAGAAAGTCTACAATTTTTATTGAGGTTAAGACTAAGGTCCAATTTGTTTCAAGGGGACATACCTCAACAATTTTGTCTTCTTTCAAATCTTCAAATCCTAGACCTTGCACACAATGATTTTTCAGGAGTAATCCCTCAATGTTTAGGAAGCTTGCATAGTAATGAGAATGAAAGTTATGTTGTAGACTATGATTATCAAATGTTGTTGGTTTCTAAAGGAAGCGAATATGGATATGGTCAAAGTGTTATTGATCTTGTATATTCTATAGACCTTTAAGAGTAACAATTTATCAGGAGAAATACGATAATATAACAAGCATCTCAAAATTGGTCATCATGAATTTATCAATGAATCATCTCACTGGAATAATTCCTAATAAAATTGAGAATTTACATGTTAGAGTCACTTGATCTCTCGATGAATGAGCTTTATGGTCCTATCCTCAAAGCTTGTCTTCTTTGACTTTCTTAAGTCACTTGAATCTCATCATTCAACAACTTGTCTGGAAAAATTCAAGTGGAATCAACTTCAAACACTTAATGACTCATCTATCTACAAAGGAAACTCTCTACTCTCAGTGGTCTCCTCTTTCAACCAAGTGTTTAGAGGATGAAACTAAACCTGTGGTAATACGAAATGGTGGTAATAGAGTAGCCAACAAATGTGGAAGGGGAATCGAGTCATTCTCGCTCTACATTAGCATGGTAGCTGGGTTTATTGTTGGATTTTGGGAGTTTGTGTAACGCTGATTATCAAAACATCATGGAGACAAGCTTACTTTCAAAGTTTTGATAATTTGAAGGACAAGATTGTTGTGTTAGTTATGATCAAAGTTCACTTCTTGCTAAGGAGGGTCAAGTCGGAGAGATGTTGAAGCTGGCATTAGAGCTTTTTTTAATATGCATTATTTATGTATTATAAGTTTTTCAGATTGCTATAATAATATATGCTCCAATCTTCGCTTGTTAAAGTTATATATATATATATATATATATATATATATATATACATGATATGAATGATTCACAATTGTGTGAGACATGATTTCTTTTATTGCATCGTAATCATATAATACAATGATATTCTCATTGTCGATTTAAATGATTAAGATGGTGAGCAAATGGTTGGCGAATGACAAGACAAGGCCTTAATTTACCATATTGGGGTCTTAAATTTAATTGCCATCTTTCTTGAAACTTGAATGACAACACAATTTCACTAAAAATGAAAAAATTCTCATATCTCGCAAGCAATGAACGCCAAGAGAAAGAAGGCTTCAAGTTTCAACTTGGCCGCCGGCACAACTTTCGTCGGAACATTGGGCTCCCCACTTCCACATTCTTTTGACTTTCTCAATTTTTAATTTCAATAGTGGCTTCACACAAACAAAACTAAGGAAAAGAATAAAAAAATAAAAAATAAAAAAAAAATCCACCAAATTAGATGAAAAGGCAAGCTTAAAAAATTAACATATACCCTAGACGACGGAATGACGCTAATTAATGTATTTGTTTCCTTTGAAATATGCTTATAGAAATGACATTTTGAACTAACTTAAAAAGCCTTAATTGTAAAATTAATTTAATGCAGAATTTCAACCAAGAAATTAATTAATTATAGAAAGATCAACTAATATTTATTTAATTTCAATCATCTGATAAAGTTACAGAATATTTCAATTAACTTAATAGAAAAATGAAGAACAGAAAATAAAACTAAGTTCATTTTCATTTGAAATCAAGAGGAATCAATTAAACATGTAAAACTTCTAGTTTTGACCGTTAATCAATTTTATAGGTAAACCAAATACTAGAAATAATTGTCGAGTGAATCTATCAAAGAGGCTCTTAAATCCTTGCAATAATTCATGACTTCCTCCTTAGATGATTGTTCTCATTCAAAACAGAAAATGACAGAGTAGACTGTTGTAGCATCTTGTTTTAAGTTCAAAAATAATAAAACAGTCCGTTGAATATAGGTACATATATATATGTCCTCCAATCACAAAACAATCTTCAAAATTTACAAAACACAAAACAACAGTTTTCACCTTTTTGTCAAAACATAAAGCCATTAGCTTTTAAACGTAGATAGACAAAAGTATCAGATTGATAAACTTGTAAAGCACATGTATCTATTTTATTACTTTTTAAAAACTATGCATTTTTTTTTTTTTTTTGATAAAGAGCTAAACCACATATGTCAATTATTTATTTAACCCTTATAAAGTTATAGGAGTCCCAATTATAAGAGAAAATTCACATAATTAAATCTCTCAAAAACTTAATGACCACTTCACATATGTTACAAATTTAAGTAGAAATAATTAGTCCATCAAGTATAACGCGGCTCCCCACATGAATCATTGGACGAATTTAACCTCAACAAATCAATAAAAAAAAAAAATCCTTATCTACATTTCATTGATTATCAGCAAACATCATGGGCCATATGGAACTTTACACGCAATTTCCAAGTCCAAGATCGAGTGGATTATTTGCAATAAGACAATTAGACAAAATTTTATAACCAATGTGAATTCTTATTTATTTTTCAAGGGAGCGATGAGGTAATTCAAAAGGATTAGGCCAGCATGCGGTTAGTGGAAAGCGAAACTGTTTTCAGCGAGCGGTACCGCTTTCCATAGTTAAAAACTAAGTTTAAAAGTTAATAATAAAAAATATTAAAACTTAAAAATTATAAAACAAATAATAATTAAAAGGATAAAAATATTAAAAACTATCAAACCCTCACTCATCTTCCACTTTGGCCATGCTTCACCTGCAGTGCGCGCTTCAAACCCATCCATAGCAAAAGCACGCGACGGCGATTGCCCGCAGAGGAGGGATGGTGTCTCTCGACTGTTGTCCCGCAAATGGAGCATGTACGTGGGCCTAAGCTGGATGAGAGACCAAAATCGCCGAAGATCTGGTTCCGGAGAGGTCGCACGACTTTGAGGCGTGTGGAGGTGGGAAAGTCGCCGATTTGAGATTGAGAAGCTCCGAGAGGTTGGGATGGCTGCCACCCTTATCCTTTTTAATAGTTTTTGTTTTTAATATTTTATTTTTTTAATTATTAATTATTTAATATTTAATAAATTTTATATTAATTCCTTAAAAAAATTTTTATTACCCAAAACGACCCAAATAGGGTAGCTTTGGATTCTACCTCATCATGATAGTTTTCAATACCGCATAGGCTGATCCCTTTGAAAGTCCTCACTTGGTTTTGTCATGTGACAACATTTATAAGTCTCTTGTTTATTATTATTATTATTTTGAGAAAATTACACTTTACTCCTCAAAGCTTGGAGCAATTTTCACTCCGAACTCCAATGTTTCAATTTTTGTAATGCATTCCTCAAACTTCTAAATTTTTGCAATTTGACCAATTTTATCCCAAAATTCCAGTATTGCACCTAATTTTTTATTTTTTTAAAAAATTGAGGTGCAAACATGGCCAAATTGCCAAAGGGGTGACTAATAAAAATTTAGGGCGTAAGAGAAGTTTAGGATAAAATTGGTCAAAATGCAGAATTTTGGAAGTTTGGAGGGTGCATTGCAAAAATTGAAACAATGAAGGTTGAATTGAAAATTGTTTCAAACTTTGGGGAGTAAAGTGTACTTTTTCCTTCTTTTTTTTTTTTTTTTGGAGATGAAGTTATATATATATATATATATATACCAAAATAAGCAGTTTATGGATAATCAATTGTTAGAAGATCTAATCTTGATTACATCCAACATTATATGGATGGATCTCATTAAAATCAATTTTCTTTGATTTGGGATATTCAAAGCGAACTTGAGCGTCCCTGTTGATTAACGAACGAAGGAATTTTTTTATGGGTTCAACGACTTCGAAGGACTCCGTCGAAGAGATAAAGATGTCGAAGAATCACTTAACGATTCTCCTCATCTTCATCCCACGATTAATCCTCTGTTTTGAAACTCAAAGGAATTTCTACCGATTCCCAAGTTTCATCCGCTTTTATTCTACTAAAAATCATCCCCTAACGGATGACGATCGAGGATCTCTCTTCCATACGCTCGATTTTGTTGCTCCTATTCCTTACGATTTTCCTCATCGCTGTAATGTTATCATAGCCGATATCGAAGATTTCTTCTCTGGTCATTGATTGGTCCGCTTTGAACAAAGATTTTTCTTCAAAAGAAAATGATGAGTTGGCGCATTCTGACGCTGCCAAATATTCTCCAAAGGAACGAGATCGATTGGGTCAAATGGGCCGAGACTATGATCGAGTCCCAGTGCTCACATCTTGTTTTTTGATTTTCTTCAAAACATTTTCCCACGAAATGATTTGAACGCTGTCAAAAAGAAGTTTGTCAAAGAGGATAAACCGTCGCCGATCTTCCCATCCTCCCATCGAAAACACTCTTCTTGATGTCAACAATATGGTTGTTAGTGTTACCCTTTCAAAACTCATGATAAGGACCCTATCACTAACGATAGGAGAATCATCGAGCAAAACAATTTTGTTTCCCATTCCCTTCATATCATAGGTCAACATTAGATCGGATTGAAGAAAACTTCCTTCTTCTTCCTCCGATTTGAAGTTTTCCTCTGCTCCAAAGATTGAAAAACCTCTGATTTCTCTCCCGATTTAAAGAAATCTCCTGGTTTAAAAACCACTTCTCGTAAGAACACCGAAAGTGAACAAATTGCTTACAAACCGATCGAGTTAAAAACGGCTCGGGCTAGTTCTTCCGTCGAATTTTGCCATGGAAAAGCTTTTTATCCGATTTCAATCCTCCACTGATTCCATCGATTCGACATCAAAGTTCTTGAACAAAACTTTGGCAAGATTGAAATGGAGCCAAAACTCCAAAGGATCTTTGACGGATCTAGAACTTTCAATCAGACAAAAATTTTTTATCCAAAACCTACCCCTCCTCGATTTACAATTTGAGGAAAGGTTTTGCAAACTCAATTTTCTGTTTCTGCTGATAAGTTGTATGAATGGAACATTGATGGTTTATCTGAGCAAGAACTGCTCAACAAGATGAATCACATGGCCATGGTTGCTAATGCCTACATCTCAAACCACAGAAAGCCGATCGATATTGTGGATTTACTTGCTACTCAAGTTTTTCCGAACACTTAAATTGGTGGGATAATTATCTCATCAAGATAGAAGAAACCAGATCAGAAAGCAAGAAATGTGATGAGGAAGGTATACCCATTTTCAATGAGGACGTTGGCATGGTGAACTCGATGGCGTTAACACTTTGATTTATACAATTATCAAGAATTTTGTTGGAACCCCTTCCAACATTACTTCGTATTTCGATTATTTGAACAATCTTCGATGCCCTACTATGTCCGACTATAGATGGTATCAAGATGTTTTTCTTTCTCGAGTTATGATGAGGTCCGATAGCCAAAAACCTTATTGGAAAGAAAAGTTTATTGATGGATTGCCTTCATTATTTGCTCACAAGGTTAAAGATGAATTGATCAAGACGACACTGGTCTTATTGATTTTGAAAGGTTAACCTATGGAGATCTATTCTCCACAAAGAAAAAACTTGGTATTAAGATGCATCGATCAAAAATGATCCGACAAAGCAGCCTTAAGAACGCCAAGAAAGCTAAATATGAAATGGGAAATTTCAGAACAATTCGGTTACCTCCTATTGCTCCTTCAAAGAAGCATAAGAAGAAAACCGAAAAGATTTTGTGAAATCTTCCTCCATATTACAACAGAGCTAAGACAAGAAAATTTAACAAACCTAAATTTTCTAAAACTCCCAAACGGAGTAAAAGCTCTAAGTTTGAAAATATTTTTCAAAAGATAAATGTTTCAATTGTGGAGAAGCAGACACTATGCCGATAAGTGCCCTAAGCCTCCCAAAAAGATTAAACAAGAGATTAATGCTTTAAACATCAAGGACGATGAAAAGCAAAAAATCTTTAGAATTTTCCAAAACAATGATTTTTTTGATGATGATCTCCCATCCTCTTCGGATTCTGATTATCATTCTGATTCTTCTGTTTATGAAAATTGTTATAAATTTGAGAACTGTGCTGGTTCTTGCTGCAACACAAAAACTTGTTCAATGATGTCTAAATCATAAGAACAAGAAGATTTGCTTTTAACTTTGATTTCAAAAATTGATAATCCTGAGTTAAAAGAAGAGTATCTTAAAAAACTTAAGAAACTCATGATAAAAGATTTTGAAAAACCAGCTACTTCCAAAATCTCTCTTGAAGACACTTTGAAACGTTTTTCAAACCCGAAAAACAAAGTGCTTACTGTCTCAGAATTGCAGCATGAGATCAGTAACATCAAGAAAGATATTGTGAAATTGCAAGCTGAATTGCAAGCTGTGAAAACTGAGAACAAAGATTTACAACAACAGCTTCTGCTGTTAAATCTTAACAAATGTTTTCCAGAAAGTGCTTCCAGTAACGAAGACACTAAAATTTCTGAGCATGATGATGAGGCTGAATCCACCCATAAACCTCTCTCTGATGAGGTTAAGGTTGTCGTGATGATTAGTAAAGTTGTTCCTCCCAAATGGTATTCAAAAGTTCATATCCGAATTTCTGATGAATATACTTTTGATGCTATTGCTTTAATTGATTCTGGTTCTGACTTGAATTGTATTCAAGAGGATTTTGTCCTCACAGATATTTTGAAACTTCCACTCAAAGATTAAATTCGCTAGTGGAAACAAGTTGCACATCGATATGAACTCATGAACGCTCATGTTTGCCAAAATGATGTTTATTTTCATACTAATGTCGTTCTTGTTAAAAATATGAAAGAAAAAGTAATTCTTGGCATGCCTTTTCTTTCTTTGCTCTATCCATTTTCTCTGTTAATGAAATTGGTGTTTCAACTCGTCAAGTTTGAGTCTAATATTCAGCCCAATTTGTTTCTAAATTTGAGATTGATATTAATAAGTGGATTAATAGGTTTTCGTGATTAGAGTCGGATGAGTACCCTACTCCCATTAGACTTTATCTTGTTTAAACACTCTCCGACGGCTCGTGTTTTACCTATTGTTTATACTCGCACTCGCACATGGCGCATATTATTATAATCATTTATTTTGCATCAAAATAATTTTAAAATTATTTTGTGATATTTCAAAGATTTTTGCATCTTTATTCTCGATTTCTTTCCTTTTGAAATTTTGCAAAGGCTACCATGGCCAGAAAAAGATAAAGAGAAAGTTTCTTCCAAGGCTCGCTATCAAGTCGAGTCTTCCATTGTTCCTACTACTTTCCCATTGCCTTTTCATATGTTGCTTTAACGAACAGATTTACTCCTTTAATCTCGGTTCCTGTGTGTCTTATTCCAAAGACTTTGCCGCTTCCCTATGATCCCTTTATGGATCCTTCCCAAACCCTCCGTTAAATACGAATCGAACGCCGCCGTGAGTACATGACCCTTCCTACTCCCAAAATTTATTTTTGTTGAGTTAAATCGGTTTCTCTTCCTCACCCCGAGAGATATTGCCGCCTCCTATTTTCCCCAAACTTTCATTGATCCCCGAGCATCCTTCAAAAATTTGACTTATTATTCTCGCTATCTCGAAACAAACAGTTCTGCTTTCTTCAAGGCCATCCTCGATAAGATTAACCCCGTAAAAATGATTTACCACTGTTGTCTATTTCAAGAAAATTATTTCGTAAAAAGAATGGGGTAATCACCCTTCTCGCCTGTGTCCCCGAACGGTTCAACATCCCCTCGTAATTATTATGATTACATGGATGCCTTTTTAAATTTTTGCTTCATCAAACCTCAAATTTGAACATTCTTGGTTTGTTAGTTTTGATAAAGAGTTTTATGGTATCCTTCCTCTCTGGTTCTCTAGGTGGTGGAACCAATTTGGTTGTCTTCCTGATATTCTCCCCCTCCAACTTGTTGATGCCTTCCAAATTTTCAAAGGTCATTACAAGGTTGATTCCTATAGAGCAAAGTTTTCCACTATGCTTCATTTTGTTAAAAAATTCAAGATTCCTTGGATTCTGAGATGGCAATATCACCTCTCAGAGGACAAAATTCAAAGACATTGGTATATCAAATGGTGGGATAAATGCTCACTAAATGATTCCATTGTCCTTGCTGTTAAAAACATGGCTCACGCTCCCAAGGCCCTTCCTGCCCCAAAGGCGTCTGCCCTGTCCAATTTGTTAATCCCCCCCAGTACTTTCTCCTCTCCAAAACGAGAAAAAGAAATCTCCCCTGCTTCCTCCCATTCCGCTTCTTCAAGTTCTTCAAAGAAGAATTCTTCCAAGAAGAAAGAAATAGTTGAAGCCCTGCTTGCTGCCCTGGAAAACTTAGACGATGATGAAGACGAGACGCCCAAACCATCTCGCGAGAAGCCTATCCGTGTTCCACCTTATTTTGAAGACTCACAAGACTACTATCCCTACCCGGGATTGAAGACATGTGATTATTTGGGTCCCTAACGCCCTCAATTTTCAAGTGTCTTTTAATTTCGTTTGTTTATTTTGATTATACAATTGTCATACCGCCATCTTGGTCGGTTCTACTGCTTTGATTTAAACTGCTTATTTTCCTCATCTATTATCACCTCCCCTCATCCCCCTGCATCTATATGCATTCTGCGCTCCACCCTCCCCCTCCTTGGTATCAGAGCCGTGAGAGTTGTCGGTCTCTTTGCTGCCTTGATTATACATCTTCTCTATTTTTCCCCCCCTGAGTGCATAGTCTTTGTCTCCCCCTCTTTATTTACCCCCTGTTAAACCTTCTCTGTGTCGAGATCCTAGTCTGCTTTAGGCTCCTCCACCCCGTCGGTACAGTTTCAAGTGACCACCCCGTCACCTCAGTTTACGAACCTGTAAGTCCCGTTGAAAGCCCAGGAAAGGCGTGTTAGGGCATTAAGTAGGTGCTGAGGGCTAGGCCAAGGGTATGCGTCACCTGTACGGCAGGCCAAGGGTATGCGTTGAGAGTAGAGTTGCCTAGGAAGAACCCTATATACAGAGACTGTTTACACAGTGAGTGAGTACCTAGGATGAGATCCTTTAAGACTTCACCCAGTGAGTGATTTTGAGTTTAGTTTGTGTGTCATAATGTGGAGATCTAATTCTTCTGTTAGCTCTAATTCCAGTTTGCCACCGGACGTGGTCAACTATGAAAATATTTTGGTTGATGGTGATAATGATTTCAGTAAGTGGAACATTCCCAAGCTGGACGCTAGGGATGTCTACAACACTACTTGGTTTCAATCTTCTTTTAAGATTCAATATTCTGTCAAAACTGTTGAACAGACCTTTCCGGTCTCGGGTAATAATCAGACTATTACCTTGTTCAGCAAGCGTTTTGTTAATAATGCTCTTGCTAAAAAATACAGATTTTTGCATATTGGTTCTGTCCAAGTTGCAGTCAAGTCATTGACTCGACTCGGTATTAATGCTTCTGTTTTGCTTTGTTTGCGTGATGCTCGTTTTCTTGATTTTAAAACTAGCATTATTGGCTTAATTCAGTCATCGTTGTTTGGTGGTCCCGTCCACTTCGATGTTTTTCCAAATATGTCTCTGAGTTTAACCGATGTTCATATTCTGAAAGCACTGACGCTGAATATACTCACATCAGGTTATAATATGGAAGAAGGTAGCCATCCTGTTGCTATCATCTACCGTATTTATTACAAGTTGATGAAAACAAATCTTGATCCACGTGCTGTGATTAAGAATACTGGTGAATCGACTCTGTTGATTCAGAGTTCTACTCAGAATGCTCATATTAAAACTCCAAAAATGATTCGATGGGCTGAGATTGAACTCCCCAACGAATGGCTTTTGGAAGGTGTTGCAAAACCTTCTCGAGTAGTTAACGATGCCTCTAATCTTGATTACATCCAACAATACATGGATGGATCTGTTAAAATCAATTTTGCTGATTTGGGATATTCAAACAGAATTGAACGTCCCCTGTTGATTAACGAACGAAGGAATTCTTTTGCGGGTTCAACGACCTCAGAAGGACTCCGTCGTAGAGATAAAGATGTCGACGAATCACTTAACGATTCTCCTCATCTTCATCCCACAGTTAACCCTGGTTTGAAACTCAAAGGAATTTCTACTGATTCCCAAGTTTCGTCTGCTTTTTATTCTACGAAAAATCATCCCCTAACGGATGACGATTGTGGATCTCTTTCTCCTTCTGCTTCTGATTTTGTTGCTCCTATTCCTTCTGATTTTCCTCATCAGTGTAATGTTATCACTGCTGATATCAGAGATTTCTTCTCTGTCATTGATTGGTCTGCTTTGAACAAAGATTTTTCTTCAAAAGAAAATCGTGAGTTGCGGCATTCTTACCGTGCCAAATATTCTCAAAAGGAACGAGATCGTATCAAGGTCAAATGGGCCGAGACTATGATCGAGTCTCAGACTCACATTTTGTTTTTCGATTTTCTTCAAAAACATTTTCCGGACGAAAATGATTTGAACGTTGTCAAAAAGAAGTTTGTCAAAGAGGATAAATCTGTCGTCAGATCTTCCCATCCTCCCACTGAAAACACTCTTCTTGATGTCAACAATATGGTTGATAAATGTTCCCCTTTCAAAACTCATGATAAGGACCCTATCACTAACGATAGGAGAATCATTGACCAATTTGAAAACCCTCTGATTTCTCTCCCAGATTTGTCAAAGCTTTCTTATCAAAAGACTTCTCAAGAAAACCTTGAGAAAATTGACAAATTCCTTTCTGAGTTTTCCAATGGTAGTACTAGTTCTGCTGAACAAGAGCTTGCCACCAAAAAGGTTTCTTTTCCCGATTCTAAAAACTCCTTTCAAAAATCCACTGATTTTAACGACAGAATTCCTGGACAAAACTTTGGTAAGACTGAAATGGAACTTAGTTTCCACAGAATCTCTAATAGATTCGGCAGTCCTACAAAAGATTTTGAGTCTGCTCCTCCTAAAGAAATCAACCGTAATGGTATTAGTACTTGTTCTGTTCTAACCAATTCTGAAGAACAAAGCAATGCTAAAACGTTGCCTGAAGAGACTTTGGAGAAACTTTCAAAACAAAAATCCAAAGCAGTTACAGTCTCAGATTTAAAATACGAGATTCGTAACCTCAGGGAAGAAATGGTTGATCTAAAAAAGAAAATGCAACTTCCTGTCTCTGCTTCTGACAAAACCCATTTTGTCAATCTAATCAACAAGGTTGTTCCTCCCAAATGGCATTCTAACGTGCATATCATTGTTTCTCCTGATTTCACCCTTGATGTTGTTGCTTTGATCGATTTTGGTGCTGATTTGAATTGTATCCAAGAAGGATTAATTCCCAGCAAATATTTTGAAAAATCCACAGAACGGTTGCATTCAGCCAGTGGAGAAAAGTTAAAAATCAAGTATGAACTAAACAATGTTCATGTCTGTCAGAACAATGTCTGCTTTCATATTCCTGCTGTTTTGGTCAAAAACATGACTGACAAAGTCATTCTTGGTTTACCTTTCATTGCCATGCTTTATCCTTTAACAATTGACGACACAGGTGTCTCGACTGTTAAGATGGGATTTGAAATTAAATTCCCTTTTGCTACTGAGTTTGAAATTGATAACAGCTGTTTAAACCTAGTTTCTGCTAAACACAAACAACTCAATTTCCTCAAGCAAGAATTAAAGTATAAAAGGATTGCTGAACAACTCTCTGACGAGCTTCTACAATCAAAAATTTCTGCTTTCAATACCTTGATTATTGATTCTGTTTGTTCTGATCTTCCTAATGCTTTTTGGCATAGGAAAAAGCATATTGTTTCTTTGCCCTATGTTAAAAATTTCTCTGAAAAGAAAATTCCAACTAAAGCTAGGCCCATTCAAATGAATGCCGAAACTTTAGAATTTTGTCAAAAGAAAATTGCTGATTTACTTGCTAAGGGTATTATTCGAAAGAGTAAGTCCCCTTGGTCCTGTGCTGCTTTCTATGTTATGAAAAATGCTGAGTTAGAAAGAGGTGCTCCAAGGTTAGTCATTAACTATAAGCCCCTCAATGATGTGTTAGAGTGGATTAGGTATCCTATCCCCAATAGGAAGGACCTGGTCAGTCGTCTGAACGACGCTGTTGTCTTCTCTAAGTTTGATTTAAAGTCAGGGTTTTGGCAAGTACAGATTAAGGATAGTGATAGGTACAAGACGGCCTTTACTACCCCTTTTGGTCACTATGAGTGGAATGTTATGCCTTTTGGTTTGAAAAATGCCCCGAGTGAGTTCCAGAATATCATGAACGATATTTTCAACCCATTCAGCCATTTCACCATTGTTTATATTGATGATGTTCTTGTTTTCTCAAAGTCCATCGATGAACACTGGAAACATTTGAAATCGTTTCTAGAAACCATTCGATACAACGGGCTTGTTGTTTCTGCCAAAAAGATCAAACTCTTCCAAGATAAAATCAGATTTCTTGGATTTGATATCTCTAAAGGCCAGATTCGTCCTATTGACAGGGCGATTCAATTTGCAGATAAATTTCCTGATGTCATCACTGAAAAATCCCAACTTCAAAGATTTCTTGGTTCTCTGAATTATATTGCTGATTTTTACAAGGATTTGCGAAAACATTGTAAACCTTTATTTGAAAGGTTACAAGGCAATCCTCCCCCCTGGACCGATACCCATACTTCTCTTGTCAAAGAAATCAAACTCCATGTCAAGACTCTCCCATGTCTAGGCATTCCTTCTGATAATTCTTTCAAGATTGTCGATACTGACGCCTCCGATATTGGATTTGGAGGTATCCTGAAACAAGTTGTTTCATCAGAATCTAACCCAGAATCTTCTGAACAAATTGTTCGATTCCATTCTGGATCTTGGAATTCTGCGCAGATTAATTATAGTACTATTAAGAAAGAAATACTTTCTGTTGTTTTGTGCATTACTAAATTTCAGTCTGATTTACTCAATCAAAAATTTCTTTTACGGATTGATTGTAAATCTGCCAAATATATTTTGAAAAAAGATGTTGAAAATATTGCATCAAAACAGATTTTTGCCAGATGGCAAGCTATTTTGAGTGTTTTTGATTTTGATATTGAATACATCAAAGGCTCAAACAATTCAATACCTGATTTTCTTACCCGTGAATTCCTGCAGTGCCACAATGGCCAGCAACAAGGGAAAGGAAAAGGTTAATCCTGTTTTGAAGCCTTGTCCGTCCATCCCACTTGATCAGATTCCCCTTGATTTCCTTGGAGAACCTGTAACCCATTCTTCAACAGTGGTTGGTAAATCTCCACTGATCGTTCAGTCAGATTCTTCTGCTTTTTATAGTTTTCTCCCTCCTATTACGGATTCCCAAACGGAACCCAATCCCCAACCTGGTTCTCAGACGGAACCAAATTCCAATCCTATTGTCTTATCCTTCCCCTGGGTTACCCTACCATTTTCTCAATATCTGTTTTCTTCTCAAGATCTCTCCAGGACTCCTGGACAGTTAGCTTTCAATTACTTCCCTGCTCATTTCCATTGGATCCCTGAGCATCCCCTGAAAGATTTGTCAATTTTTACTGATATCTTGGTCAAGACCAAGTCTGTCAAGTTTAGGTCTATTCCCAAAAAAGACAATCCTCTAACAACTGTTGGGACTATTGCCTATATTGTTAAATTCATTTCTGCGGAAGAATGGGGTTCTCACCCATCTCAGCTTCTCCCCTCTTCCAATTCCCCAATTCCCTTTTCATACTATGATTATGTCAATGCCTGGTTTCGCTTTATGCTTTACCAGAACCCTGAGTCCAAACACTGGTGGTTCATTACTTTCATTGAAGATTTCAATAGCCTTCTTCCCCCTTGGTTCAAACAGTGGTGGGATTATTTTGGCCTAACTATTGATGTTCTTCCTAATCCACTTGTTTATGCTTTTCACCTATTCTCTTCTCATGTTGCCTGTAAAGGCTTTATTGCCCATTACGATCCTATTTTTTCCCCCATGCTTTATTTCTCCAGAGAATTCAGGATTCCTTGGTTTCTCAAATGGAAATATGCCAGAAAACAGAACAAATTGTAAGGCTCTGGTCTCAATGCAAAACCTGGACAATGTCTCCAAAAATTGGTCCCATTGTTAAAAAGGTTGAGCTCATGACTCGCAGATATGATGCCCTAACGCCGTATTCTGCACCTACTCCTCCTCCTGTCCCCAAATATTGTTCTAAAAAGAAGCAATGGATTCAAACCTATCTTGACTCTATTGGTCCTCTTGATAATGAAGAATAATTTCGTCTTCTAAGTCTGGCTCCTTAACACCCAAGACCCGGCCCAGGACGAATGATTTTAAGAAAATTTGGGTCCCTAACGGCCCTCAATTTTCAGTTGTTTTATCTAGCCTCTCAGATGGCTAGTTTTCTCAGGTTTTCTCAAGACTGGCTCCTTAACGGCCAGAATAAGTTCAGTTCGACAGTTCCCGCTCATAACGGCTGGTTCTCTTTGATCTTAGACGGATCACTGTTCATTTCTACTTGGAGTTACTGTGCAAAATCACTGTTCACTTTTACTGTTCATGTCCGGACGACACGCGCAGGATTACTGTTCAGATGCACTGTTCACTCACTGTTCAAGTTTTGTCTGCCGACACTCTGATGCCGGCGACTACCGTTCAGTTGATGCTTTCATTTGTTGGTGGCGCCAGACGTGCCTTTACTGTTTGCTTTTTACTGTTGGCTTTTGACCGCATGAACGCGGCTCATGATTGTAATTTACTCTTTTTACTTTAGTTCAGCCTATATAACGGGCTCCCCTCCCCCTTTGTAAGGCAGAGGCATTTTAAGAGGTTCTTTGAAACAATCTATCCTCCAGCCATTTCCTTTCAGATTCTTCTTCTTCTTTCTATCCATTACTTCAGTAAGTTCTAACGCTTACTCCTGTAAAGGTTTTATCAGATTTTCTATAACGATTATCTGCTTTCTGAGTTTCAGTTTTATCAACTACTTTTAATTTCGTTTGTTTATTTTGATTATACAATTGTCATACCGCCATCTTGGTCGGTTCTACTGCTTTGATTTAAACTGCTTATTTTCCGCATCTATTATCACCTCCCCTCATCCCCCTGCATCTATATGCATTCTGCGCTTCCACCCTCCCCTCCTTGGTATTCTTCGCTTTAAAGACAATCTTACTGATCCATCAGTCGTCTTTCTTCTTGGGTTGGTAATGATTGCTGCAATTGATAGGTGTTGGTCGTGACAAGAACACAGAAATGTATATTGCAAATTGAGGATCCGATAACATCGTTTAAGGTTTTGATCAAGTATGCAGAAAATAGAAACATGAGGTATTGGCTGCAGAGAAAAATTTGAGACGACCTAGAATTCTCATATCTTAAAAGAAAACCGCATTTTTATGCCGTGCCGTAGAAATTGATATCAATCACCAAAACCATACTATTTCAACCCTGAAATTTAGTGCTCGAACATAAGATCTTGGTTTTGGCTCTAAAATTTTTGCACTCATACACTAACCAGCAGAGATAATCAAAACATTTATCTAACAAGAACAAATTTGGATTGTAAACTCTTTGAGGAAGAAACCTCGCTTTAGTGTTATGCAGAGCATCAACCTAACTTTAACATCAAGAATATAACCAATCCCACGCAAGTGCACCAATCACTCAAACTAGGTCATCATACCTCTCCTTAGGTAAACATATAAAGGAGAAAAATATTTGAAGGTAGGCTCCAAGCAAGCTTTGCCTAATATAACAATTTTTATTTGACCTTATTTATCTTCCATATCGACTAATTTGCAGCATGTTTCCATATATTGCATGCTTTAGAAATGTTTAGTCAGAAACAAAAAGGTAGACTGGCTCTCGTTTGGCAACGCTTGTTAAGGTAGGTAAGCATTAACATACAACTCAAACCATAAAAACTATTACCTTTAGGTCACCTCACAACCAAAAGCAAAAACCACCTCAAAAGAGTTTTGCCAAACGAACATAGAGTTGTTAGTGGCTATTAAATCAATTAGCAATAACAAAATTTTAGAGGGCCTTTGGGAGTGGGAGTGGATCAACCTTCAGCTATTAGCTGAAACAGCATGAGAAATGAAACAATTGCTCATAAAAGAAAAACACACTTTCCAAAAGAACTTACGTAAATTGCTACAACTAATAAATCACCGTTTATCCATATTTTAGGCATATTGCAAAAGAACAGTAGCATAATGTTGTAATAGACTTAAGTGAGATGAATTAAGCCCCGACGTGGAGCTGGGAGTAGGACACAAAATAATAATAATAAAAAAAAAAAAAAATTCTGCACTTAAACATAAAGTCGACTACTTACATATAGTGTCTGACACCTGCAGAATAAGGCTAGTGAATGCCACGTGTCCTGCAAACATTGAAATTAATTCATGATTATCAATAATGATGAAATTAACGATAGATCATAGTCAACAATAAAATTCAAGCTTCAAGTTTGTCAAGAAAGAATAGCATAGATAATAACTACCACAAGTTTAAACCACAAACTTACTTAAATCATAGCCAATTCTTCTTACATATGTAAGTATCAATTAATTAGTGGAACAAATAGCATATTTTCCTTTGGTAAGTCACATATTGAAAATAGTTTCCACTCGTTGTAAATGCCAAATAACATCAGCTGTTGCAACAAAATCCATTTTTGCTTTATTTCATCTATTTTGTGACCGAATGTGGGGAAATACAAATTACTAAAGCACATTCTTCTCTATATGGCCTCCTCTTTCTTTTCCTTATCATAAAAGTCACCTCTTACTAATGATCAATAAGCATCCATATTTACTTTATTTTTATTAATTTTCTTTTTAGGAATATGAGATCTTACACCTAACTACAATTTTGATTAGTGAGAATTATTAAAACCCGCTTGCATGTTCCACGAGAATAGAAATTTAAATTTTCTTTTGGATAGAGTTTTTCAAAAGCCATCATTATTAATTGTTAAAGTCATTATCATTGTAGCCATCACCACTACACAAAACATTTAAAATGTAGTGACTTCATGAATTCCTAAAAGGCTTCATCTTATTCTCGAATAATTCCATTCAAGCCATGGATGTGCACTTCCAATGCAATGGAGAATTAACTCGATCCCTTAAACCCAAATGGGAAAAGCAAGCATGCCTTAAACAAACAAAGAAATCCATTAAAGGTATGAGAAATGCTACCCACGATCTTATTCTCACACTCCTCACTTGTGACTAAAAATCAACATTAGATTCGAGAGTATGGGAGTATGTAGCATACCTCAAAAGGTATTGAGTGCTACAAGCTTGAATAGCAACACAATTACAGTAAAAAAAAAAACACAACATTTCTCATACCGTGCAAGCAATGAACGCCAGAGAAAGAACGCTTGGTCACTCAAGCTCAACTTGGCCACCAAAGACAACATTGGGCAAAACATCGCTCCCCACTTCCACATTCCATCGACTTTGTGAATTCTCATCTTCAACAAAGTCTTCACTGAACCTCCTCCACCCCACGATCCTTCGCCTCGGCATTCAAGGGCTTGCGTTATGGGAAGCGCAGCGCAAACTAACTGGATGGCTTGACCGGATTTCGAGGAGAGTATGGCGGCAAAGTAATGGGTTTTATGCGAATAAATTGGGATTCTTTGGCTTAGAGGATATATGCGCACCAAACGGAACAATTGGGTGCAAAAAGGGATTTTTATTGACATAGGTTTTGTGACGTGTCGTTGTCTCGACACGCCAAGAAACCTCATAACGGGACAATCTTGACGTGTTTCAATGTAGAAGAATGTGGGTGTCGAATTGGCAATTTTGACGCAGTTAGAGCCAACACGCCGTAAAAATACCGACGTGTTGATTTAACATGTCAAAAATTATTCCTAACATGTCAAAAATGACACGCCAAATTCTGACGTCATCATTTTTCACACGTTAGGAAATTTTTGACACGCCAAGAAATTTAAAATTATTAAAAATAATAATTTTTCTTTTTTAATTTTTTCTGATTTTTTTAATTAAAAATATTTTTTAATTCTGAATAGTTCTTCTTCTCCGATCCCCAGCTCTCCCCGATCTCTTCTTTCCTCCATTTTCACTCTCTCTCTCTTCTTTCTTCCATTTTCACTTCTCTTCTCTTCTTTCCTTCATTTTCAAAACCTAAACCCAAAAATCAATAAAAATCAAAACCTAAATCAAAAATAAACCTTATCCTTCTTTCGATCTTCTTCTCTTCAAATCAAAAATCAAAAATCTCTCAAATCAAATCAAAATAAACCAAATCGAGCTTCTTCAAATCAAAAATCTCTTCTTTGATCCTCGTCTCTTATCCTTTTTTTTTTTTTTTTTTTTTCTCACTCTTCGATCTCTTCTCCTTCTTTTCTTTTTTTTTTTTCTTTTCTTTCGCTACTTCTCTTACGATCTTTTGATCTTCTCCCATTTTTTCTTTTTCTTCTTCCTCGATCTTCTTTTTCTCCTTTTCTTCTTCCCTCTAGAGGAGCTGTGGCGATGTACAGAGAGAAGAGGCTAGGAGATTGAGAGAGGAGAGAGAGAGAGCTGAGTTTGGAAATAAAAGAAAAGGGATTAAAGAAGATGAATATATAATAGAATTATAAAGGGAAAATTCAGGAAAAGAAAGGGAAAAAGAGGAAAAAGTTGAAAATCTCGCTTGTTTTTGATATCAGTTTCACGTATAAAATTAGCACGCAAATATATATTTAAAAGAATTTATTTATTTCAAACATATAATATATATATATATATATATATAAAAGAATTCTTGACGTGCTATATTTGGCACGTCAGGCTTTCTTTTATTTTATTCTTTTATTTTATTTTATTTTTTTGTCTTCATTATTTTTCTTCTCTCCCTTTCTTAATTAATTCATTCTTCTTCACTCCTTTTTTTTTTTTTTCTGCATGTAGGCTTCACATAAATCAATAACAATTTGTTCTTTGTTGTACCATAATTCAATTCAACTTATTTTGAGAAATAGGATAATGTGGCAATTAACTGTCATACATTTGGATCAACAAGGCTAGGGCTTGTAAAATTAAAATAAAATCAAGCATTATCATGTACGTTATCCTAGTTGTATGACCGTAGAATAATATATAGTATACTAAATATTGGTCCATTTGAGTTTCCCATTAATTCATTTTTACAAAAATAGTAAAACTAAATGTTTATATATATATAAAATATGTTTT
Source organism: Corylus heterophylla (assembly GCA_016403345.1). NCBI lineage: Eukaryota > Viridiplantae > Streptophyta > Magnoliopsida > Fagales > Betulaceae > Corylus > Corylus heterophylla. Next base: position 18,863,121 of record CM028140.1, read on the forward strand.
GAATGATATATTGGTTTTGTAATTTAATCAAATGTATATATATATATATATACATGTTATAAATGACGGAGTTTTTCTTCAAATTGGACAAAAGCAAATTTTCAAAATCAAAGCTATAAAAATGACATGTGTACGTCAAACCTAAATTAAGGATGTATATATCCTCGTTCATTTGGAATCTCCTTAAAATAATAAAATTAAGTAACATTAGGCATATTGAAGTATATATATATAAAATAAAAGTTGCATAAACAAAAAAAAACAAAAACAAAAATAATAATACTAATAATAATAATAATAAAAGAAGTTCCTGACTCCATTTTTGGCACGTCAGGAATTTCTTTTATATTTTTTATAATTTATATAATTTATATATTTTATGTTTTTGCAAAAATAAATTGAATAGTGTAAATAATTTAATGTGAACGAAAAATGCATCCACGTATAAGTACGATTGAGGTGGTTAAATTAAACCACACTAATGATCACTAAATTCTTACGATCGAGGTGGTTAAATTAAACTACACTAATGATCACTAAATTCTAAGAATTTACACTACAAAAATAATTTTTTCTCGACTAGCGCTCGATGTGTCAGGTGTTTGACACGCCGTAAAATTTTTCGACGTGGCGCTTCGACGCGTGTTGATTGTCGTAAGCATAGGTGTCGTGAAAAAATTTCACTGTCAAGGGTAGAACGCCGAATTTTTCGACGCTTTGTGTGTTACACGCCAAAATAATTTTCTCACGGTTAAAATAAAAACGCCGAATTTCTTGACGTGTCAATTTTGACACGCCGAAATTAAAAATAATAATTTTTTTAAAAAAATTTTCTGGCATTTTTTTCCAATTAAAAATAGATAAAATAATAATTTTTTTTAATCTCTCGCACGGCACGCAGTTCTCACGCAGAAATTCGAATTTCTCTCAGAAATTTCTCTCAAATTTCTTTTGCATCTTTTCTCCCATGCCACCGCTTCTTTTCTCCTCTTTTTCTCTCTTCAATTGCTTTTGATCTACTTCTTTTCTCCATGTTCTCCCTTTTCTCCATTTTCTCACTGTCTCTAGCTCTCTTTTCTCCATTTACAAAACCCAAACCGAAAAGTCTTCCAAAAATCAAAACCCAAACCTTAAAACCCAACAAAAATCTTCAAAACCCAAAAATTTTCTTATCTTCTCTTCTTCTTGTTCTTGTTCTTGTTCTCTTCTCCTTTTATTTTATTTTTTCTTCTAGAAGAAAAGTGATCCGCTTTCTTCTTTCATTTTTCTTCTTCTTCTTTGCTATTCTTCAATCGCTTGTCTTCTTTTTCTCTTCACATTTTCTTTTCTTCTTCCCTAGAGAGGAGTCATTCTCAGTGCATCGTAAGAGGGAGATTGAGAGAGGAGAGAGAGAGTGTGGGGAATAAATGAAGAGGCAAGAATAAAAGAAAAAGTGGGAAAATTTTCAAAATCCCACCAAGCAGAAGTTTCTCGACGTGCCATGTGTGGCACATTAGAAATTTCGACGTGCCACACATGACACGTTAGGAAAAGTCTCCCAAAAAAATTCTACATAATTATATATCTATATATAATTATCTGCATATATATATATATAAATATGCACAGTTTTCGACGGGTGAAATACCACGTCGAAAAATTCGACGTGACATTGCCACGCCGTAAAATTCCGACGGGGACATTTTCACGTTCGAATTTTCTCGACGTGGCGGACATCGCCACGCCGAATTTTCTCGACGTGTCTGTAACACGCCGTAAAATTCGACGTGTCACTATTCACACGTTAGAAAATTATTTTCTAACGCTTTAAAATTCAACGTTAGAATTTTCCCGACGGCAACAATTCTAGTATCAGAGCCACATCGTAAAATGTCCTTTTTTTGTAGTATTAGTAACGCGCATGCGTTCAAACCTAAAGGATATGTAACATTTTCCTCGCTTATTTGGAATCTCTTTAAAATAATAAAATTAACATTATTCATATTGAAGTTTTGACATACATAGATGTGTGTGTATATATATATATATAGGAAAATATATGAAGTTGTCATCGCTTCATGTATATAGAATCAAGTTTCTACGTTGTACACTAAAACAGCTTTTATAAAATGGTCCGATTGATTGACAAGATCGAAATGAAGATGATCAAGACAAGAATTAAGAAGAAAGCCTCAGCTATTTGGATGCAACGCATAAGTTCATCATTTCATGTTTGTTTGTTTTATCTTCAATTAAATAGTGTTTTTCCGTGAGAAAAAAAGACATAGTAGATAATTAGATTTTAATTTCTATATACTACAAAAAAGGATTTTTATTGACATAGGTTTATCGACGTGTCAGTTGTCGACACGTCAGAAACCCTCCCGGAAAAGTCAAGAGCGAATGAAGAATAATAATAAATCAAAGTCAAGAGCAAGCATTAATATTTTTATTTAATTAATAAAGATCCGAAAGATTTTGAGTATCATTTTCATTTAAAATCGTTCCTTAAAAAAAACAAAAGTTAGATGAAATATATTATAAACATGATATTAAACAAAAAAAAAATTATAATAATAAGAAATTTGACGCGTGTCAAAGTAGCACGCCGAAATTTTCGATGAGTCGGACCTTGACACGCCAAAAATTATAAAATTAAAAGTTATTTAAATAAATTTTTAAAAATTAAATTGAATGAAAATATATCAAGGCGTGTCAAAGGTCACATCGTTAGGATTTACTAACGCGTTATATTTAACACGCCAAGAAATCGACGACGTGACTTTTGACATGTCAAGAAAATTTGTCGACGCGTTAATTTTAGCACGCCGATTTATCGACGTAGCAAAAATGACACTGTTTGCCACATCAGAAAATGACCAGTTTTTTGTAGTGAAGGAATTAGTGCTTATAAGAGCAGATTTCATTGTGAATTCAGGGAATTGGGTAAATCACCTATAATAATAGTACCAATCATTGAACTTTCTGATGCTATATATATTACAAGGGGATCAAGCAATGCTTAAGGTTACCCATCATCCACCATCTAAAAACAGATTCAGAAACACAAAGAAAAAGAAAAAAGATAAGAAATTTGAATATAGGAAACATACCACTAAAGTGAAACATACGACAAAAGAGTTGAGAAAAGGGTTCCAAGATGAGGATTGATTTGAAGGAAACACAAGTAATTTAGAGCAACAATTACATGTAGATTCGTGATAACATAGATATCATCGCACTCGATGTGAGTGAGAATAGATTGGTGAAAGGTTGTGCCTTTACTACAACTTTATAGTCCTACTTCATATTCTCGTCTCTTGGAAGTTAATAGGTTCTTCACTACTTCTTTATCTACAATGGGAACTACTTCAAGAAGAAATGATAACCGACCAGATTTATTTATTTATTTTTAATTTTTAATTTTTATCTTAAAGTAGAAACCGATCCTCCGATTTTGGACCTGTTTTTACTTTACTCGTGATCAATATTGGCCTTTAAATCATGTAATTTGGCATATCATATGCTTTAGTTGCTCTTGATAGTCACATGTTTTACTTTGTCTTTTGGCAAATTCTGTTCTTCACATGATTTCAAATCAAATGGAGAGCATAAGAGCATTTTATGGTTAAGAGAAATATTTCACAAATTTAATGTTCTATATGAGGTTAAGACAAATGTGAGAAACAATTGTCTAACAATTTTTACGTGATGCTCTTAATTAATTTTGGGATTAATTTTTGTTATATATATATATATATATATATATATATATATATTCGATTGTTGGTTGAAAGTGTTACATCCACATTGTAAAACAATTATTAGATAAAAAGATAGTATTTAGCATTATTGATGTTGTTAATGGTAGTGAATAAATTACCATGTCATTTAAGATTTTTAAGTAATTTGACACTTATAACTATTAGATGGGACAAAGTAAAATTTTGACCATGATTACTCTAAAGTTCAAGTGATATAAAGACGATCTAACTCCGTTAATAATATGGGCTTATGCCCATGCAAGCCATATATTGGGGCAAATTGTCGATCAAGTGGGCTTCTCCGAATCAACAACTTTGTGAATTCCAACTTGGGAATCTATCAAAGCTCAAATATCTAGACCTCAATTCGTAACATTCTGAATATATTCGATAATCACCATAATTGCCGATAATCACCATAATTGCACGACAATCACCATAATTGCTGATTTGATATATTTTCCTGTATATACATTGATATTATTTTGTAATATTGTACATTAATTCCTTGATTGTAATTCCTATTCTGTCTGCCTTATTCAACTATAAATAGGCCCCATTGTATACGATTGCTATACACGTAAATACAATATTCAATTTATCCCTATATTCTCTAGTATATTTTAACATAGTATCGTGAGTGAAGTTTTGGCCTTGTCTAAAGAAGTAGGAAATCATCCGCTCAAAGACTTTTTCGATCTTGTTTTGATAAAATTATTATACCAACAAAGCTCAAAAGGTCCGACCGCTCCGGCCGAGTTATCGATCAACATTCTAATTCCAACACGCCTCAGCGCGCCGCTCAAGTCTCTCGGTCACTATTCACGCGCTCTAGGCGCCACCTCTCAGTCTCTGTGGTCACTATTCATGCGCCTCACGCGCGCCCAGCCAACTGCTGCCAGAAAATTGCTAGAATCCAGATCGGAGGCCGCTGACCATCGACCGCCAAAGAACACGCCACCAGAGACCCCATGCGCCGCCACAACCTTCTGTGGAATTTTGAACCACCGCCACGCACCATTTCCGGCCACCACGTGCTGCCCTCGCTACAGTTAAAACGAATCACGTGATTCGTGATCGAGGTCGCCGACCGGTCGAACCAACCGAAGCATCGCCACCTGTAGCCGCCACGCGCCACCACGCGCCGCCACCTTGTAAGTTGTCTTGTTGAGCTCATTTTTTTATACAACCCGCCACACTAGATTATTCCTACTTTTTGAGCTTACACACCTACAAAGACACCTAGCCACACTAGATCTCACTCTCTTGAACCAAGCCTATACTCCTTACTATACACTCACCACACCAGATCTTAACCCTTAAAAACAAGCTCATATCCCCATCATACTCTCGACCACACCTGATTGATTCTCGCACTAGGCTCATAGAACCTACCCTACCACACCAGATTATATCCCAAAAAAATGGCCGCATTCTCCTACCACTCTCCCAAACACCAAAGATATTACTCAACCTATCCCTACTATTCTCGATGGCTCCAATTACCCGGCTTGGTCTCAAAATATGAGTAGGTGGCTCAAAGGACATTGTCTTTGGGAGTATGTTTCTGGTGAAGAACCTAAGCCTCTGCCGAAAAGAGGAACCCTGCGGCTTTCTTAACCCGCCTCCGCACATGGAAAAGTATCCATTACAGGATTATTTCTTGGTTCTCCAACACTTGTGTTGTCTCCATCAAGCATGACATTTGGCAATCTTGACAATGCCAAAGATGTCTGGATATGTTAGCTCCACACAAAGACTACCGATCTAGCTCACTTGTTTGATTGAGACCAAACTCCATCACATGCGCTAGGAACCAGGTCAGAGTATTACTGATTTTTATTCACAAATGACTTGTCTTTGGAATCAATTAGCACTATGTGAGCCAAAGTGGAGGGATAAGGTTGATGCCTCCGAGTACATCGCTTTCACGATAGCATGCGCCTAGCCGAGTTTCTTACGGCATTCGAGATGAGTTTGAGCATACTCGAGCTTCTCTTCTTCACCGCTCACCACCGCCATCTTTGGAGAGTGCTCTTAGTGAACTTGTTTAAGAAGAGACTCGATTCTCTATTATGAAGTTACACACCTCTGAGATGGTCATGGCCATCGCATCCCGCAGCGCGCGTGCTCCTAATTCTATTCCTCGCTGGTCTTCCTCATCCAATTGCAACATCCAAAGGCTACTATTGTCGAAGTTTGGCCAGAGATATAGTGAATGCAGGAAAAGACTTTCTCGTGGGAATCATCAAGCTCCTAGTCATAAGGCTGCTGCATGGTCACTCATAACCGATACATCGATATGTCTTACACCGATATTGCACCCCAACCCAAAGACTTCTTTCTCCACAAATCAAGCTCTCATTCATCAAAGTTTTATCTAAGTCCAATTTTAATATCGCCATGTCCACCACACCTGTAATTCCTCTTGGTATATTGATTCTCGCTTGTTGTAATCACATGACACCGAATTCTTCCATATTTTACGCAAAATCAGTGTTACCTAGGCCTACCACCATTTACCATAATCGCTAATGGTTCCCATCTTGCCATGTTAGTCACGCCGGTCTGCTTTCAACTCATCAACTATCTATGTCTCGATACATACTTAGTGCCTAATCTCTCGCGTTAAATCTTTTATCCGTTGGTCAACTTTGTGAACTTGGCTTAGAACTACACTTTTCTAACCGAGGTTGTGATGCGCAGATCCAGGCACGGACAGCCAATTGGGACGCCCGTGAAGATTGGACGCTTGTTTGAGCTTTCATCACTCCATCTTCCTCCCCGCGTGGTCACCGCCACTCCATCTCGGTCTCCCTCTACCACCCTCGCCTTATGGCACTCTGCTTAGGACATGCATCTATTTCTCGTATTCGCTTTTAGCTACAAGTGGTCAATTAGGGTCTGTTGAGTCTCGAGTCATTTGATTGTGTTGTATGTCAACTTAGAAAACAAAGTGCTTTACCTTTAATAATAATAGTGCATCTGCTTTCTCTTGCTCCTTTTAATTTGGTGCATTCTGATGTATGGGGCCCTCGCGCTATTCCCACCATGGGTGGATCTCGCTATTTTGTCATTTTTGTGGATGATTTTTCTCGATACACATGGCTTTATCTTTTACAAAATCACTCAACTTCCAAAAATTTACTCAATTTCAACGGATGATTCAAACCCAATTTTCTCGCAACATAAAAATTTTTCGCTCGATAATGCTATGGAATATCGTGGAATCTACCTTTCTTACTACCCTCAAACAAAATGGCACTCTTTCCCATCACTCATGCCCAAATACTTCTCAACTAAATGGTCGTGTTGAACGTAAACACGGGCACATCTTAGACATCGTTAGGGCTTTGCTCCTATCTCCGCTTCTATCCCCAACACTTTGGGGAGAAGTCGCCTTTTACCGCTGTTTATACCATTAATAGGTCCCGTCTCCCACTACCTTAAATAGGTCCCCTATGAACTTTTGTATGGATCTCCTCCTGATTACCAATCTCTCCGCCTCTTTGGTTGTGTCTGCTTTGTGCTACTTCCATCCCATGAACGCACAAAATTAGAACTCTGCGTTCGCTTATGTTGTTTTCTTGGGTATGGCATTGAACACAAAGGATATCGTTGTTATAATCCTATTTCCAAACGGCTCCGCATTCGCAGCAAAGCACGTCACTTTTTGGGAACATAGGCTATTTAGTGATATGGAGTCTTTTCCTACTGCCTCTAGTTCTTCTCCTATCTTCACTAATGTCTCGCTTGATTTGCTCCCGACACTATTGATCTTGATGCAGTGGATGACAAGCCTCTCTAGACGACATTCGACGGCCGACCCCAATGACTGCCTCTCTGCCTCAGAATCCATCTACTCTTGAGCCCGCCTCCTTTATCCCTTGTCGTTTCTACACGAGTAACATCTCTTCCTTCCCATCTTCATGATTATCACAGCTTATTTGATCTTGCTACTCCATGAACCTCACTCCTTCCGTGAGGCCTCATACTAACCCTCTTGGCGTAATGCTATGTCCAAGAACTTAATGCCCTTTCCAAACCCATACTTGGGACTTAGTTGATTTACCTCCGTGCAAAACAACGGTAGGGGTGCAAGTGGTTTACAAGATTAAGACAAAATCTGATGGTTCTATTGAGCGATACAAGGCACGCCTTGTGGCAAAGGGGTTCAATCAGAGTATGGTATTGATTATGAAGAGACTTTTGCACAAGTGGCTCACCTTACTTTATTCGATCATTCCTTGTCTGTGGCTTCGTCAAGGCCATTGGGATCTTTTTCAAATGGATGTGAAAACGATTTCTGATGGTGATCTTAGTGAAGAAGTTTATATGCAGCCTCCGGGTAATGATCATCCGCCACAAGGTTTGCTTTGACTTCGCGGCATTGTATGCGGTTTCAAACAAGCTCCACGAGCTTGGTTTGCCAAATTCAGCCCACTATTACGCAGATTGGGTTTGTTTCTAGCCCTATGACTTTGCTATTTTTATCCCACGATCCGATGCTGGTCTCATTCTCCTCTTATCAGATGTTGATGATATGATTATTACTAGAGATGATATCGTTGGTATTCATAACCTTCAATGCTTTTTGAGCCAACAATTTGAGAAGAAGGATTTGGGTTTTCTACCTAGTTTCTTGATTGGAAGTGTCTTCTCGATCCAAAAGGTTACTATCTCTTTCAAGCCAAGTATGCTTCAGATCTCCTCTCACTAGCGGCCCTTCCGATTGCAAAATTGTTCATAGCCCTCTAGAGACAAATGTCAAATTTCGTACCACCGATGGTGAGCTACTTTTCGATGCCACTTCATCGATGCTAGTTGGGCCTCATCTATCTTATCGTGACACGACCGGATCTTGCCTATGCATCCACCTTGTTAGTCGGGCTTATGACAGCACCACGCTTTGTTCATTATGCGGCTATTCTTCGATCCTTCGCTACGGAAGGGCACTCTGCTTCATGGTTTGCATTTCTCTCTCACTCATCATTAGACTTACATGTATATTCAGATGTTGACAAGGGTGTGATCCCACCGATCGCCGCTCCACCACGGGTTATTGTTTTTACTTGGTGATTCTCTCATCTCTTGGCGAGCAAGAAACAATCGCTTGTTGCATGCTCTAGCACCAAGGTCGAGTATCGTGGCTCTTGCCGACACCACTTCTCCAGCTCCTCCGCTTCGCTGGTCTTACATGATATGGGTGTTTCTGCCTGCCTCCATTCCTATCTTTTGTGACAATCGGCGCGATTCAAATTGCGCATAATGACGTATTTCATGAACGCATTTAAACACATTGAGATCAACTCGTCATTTTGTGCGCCATCATCTTTGCGTGGGACTCTCCGCCTTTGTCCCATTGCTCACGATCACATGGCGGATGTGTTCACCAAAGCACATCCACCTGGACGATTCCGTGAACTTGTTTCCAAACTCAAGTTGGCATCTACATTATCACCTTGAGTTTGAGGGGGGATGTTAGAATATAATCAGAATATATTCTGATTATATTCTGATAATCACCATAATTGCTGATAATCACCATAATTGCTGACAATCACCATAATTGCTGATTTGATATATTTTCCCTGTATATACATTAATATTATTTTGTAATATTGTACATTAATTCCTTGATTGTAATTCCTATTCTGTCTGGCCTTATTCAACTATAAATAGACCCCATTGTATAGCTTTCTAGACACACGTAAATACAATATTCAGTTTATCCCTATATTCTCTAGTATTCTATAGTTTATTTTAACAATTTTCATCCAACATCCAAATGGTCATTCCCTTTCCAGAATGGGTATTGGAAGTCAAAAGCCAACAATGGTTTGATGGGTTTCCTAATCCTTCTTTTATGTACCATAATTTGGGATATGTAAATCTCGAGGAAGTTACAGATTGGCTTCATGCGGTTAATATGCTCCCTCCCTTGGTGGAGTTACACCTACATGGTTGTAGACTTGTTAATCTTCCTTACTCTATTCCCCAACAACTTCACATTGCTTTCATCCTTAATCTCTCTTCCAATAGTTTTAACTCCTTCATACCTCCCCGGTTGTCAAATGTGAGTGGGCTTTCAACAATAAATCTTGGGTCCAGTTTTCTTAGAGGTGCTATTCTAGATGGTATGGGACATCTAGCCAACTTGCGCAGCTTGATTTATCTCGTCAACAATATAATTGGAAAGATACCAAGCTCATTTTCTAATCTTTGCAACTTGCAAACATTACATCCTGCAATTCACCAACATATGTGGGAGACAACTGAGTTTGTGGATGGCTTGTCTAAATGTTCCAATAGTAGTCTTCAAACACTTGACCTCTCTGAAAGCTTTGTTTGGGGTTCACCGCCCGATTCTATCGGAAACTTATCATCATTGCAAGCACTTGACGTCTCGGTGAATCATGAATGAACGGAACCATTCCACAAAGCATCGAAACTGTCAATGCTTGTTTCGTTGAGACTTGGTTCAATTCTTGGGAAGGTGTTCTAAGTGAGGCTCATTTTCAAAATCTCACCCGATTAGAATCTCTACTCTTGACTCCAAATTTTATGCAATGGACATTGGTTTTAGATGTCAAGACCGGGTTCCTCCTTTTAAGCCGAGATATATCGAATTAGCAAATGTGCAGATCGGCCCAAACTTTTCAAAGGTGGATTAAAATACAAAATGAACTCAAATTTCTTGGGCTAAACAATGTGGCATTTCCGACACCATTCTCAGTATGGCCTTAGGAAGTACCGCCCAAATGTCACCTATTGGATTCTATCCGTAACAATCTTCACTGACAGGTACCATACTTTCAATTTCATCCTTCAAAGATATTATTTTGATTTGGGTTCCAACAATTTAAAGGGTCCACTCCCACTTACTTCTCAAGCATAAAATGTTTTCTCGATCTATTCTTGAAAACTTAGGTAAACTACCCTCATTGGAAGGATTTACAGCAGCTTAAGGTATTGGACTTAGCAAATAACAATATATCCGGCAATGTTCCAAGTTCAATGCAATATTTGAGTTTACTAGTTATATTATCGCTATGCTAAAATCATCTTGAAGGAGAGCATCCTTCTTTCTTTAGAAACTATAGAAACTTAAGAAGCCTTGATCTTGTGGAAACAAATTTTTGGAGAACTTCCAAGATGGATAGGAGAAAGTTTTTGTCTTTATTGAGGTTAGGCCTAAGTCCAACTTGTTTCACTGGGACATACCTCCTCAATTATGTCTTCTTTCAAGGCTCCAGATCATAGACCTTGCACACAATGCTTTCTTAGAAGCAATCCCTCAATGTTTAGGAAATTGAGTAGAGATGATTATAGTTATACTCGACCATTACGATCATATACTGCTGGTTTCTAAGGGAAGAGAATATCTATATGAGTATAAAATCATTAATCTTGTTCACTCCATATATAGGCCTTTCAAGTAACAATCTATTGGGAGAAATACTGCAATATAACAAGCCTTTTAAGATTGGTCAATGTGAATTTATCAATGAATCATCCGATCGGAAGAGTTCCTAAAAATTGGGGATTTATACTTGTTAAAATCACTTGATCTCTCAATGAATGAGCTTTATGGTCATGTCCTCGAAAGTTTGTCTTCTTTCAACTTGTAAGTCACTTGAATTTGTCATTCAACAACTTGTTTAGGAAAATTCCAACTGAGAATCAACTTCAAACACTTAATGACTCTTCCATCTACGAAGGTAACTCTTTACTCTATAGGCCTCCTCTTTTGACTAAGTGTTCAAAGGATGAAGTAACACCAAATGGGGGTAATAGAGTAGCCAACGAAAATTGATGGAGAATTGAGTCATTATCATTCTACATTAGCATGGTAGTTGGGTTTATTGTTGGATTTTGGGAAGTTTGTGGCACACTAATCATCAAAACATCTTAGAGACAAGCTTACTTTCGAAGCTTTGATAATTTGAAAGACAAGATTGTTGTGTTTTTTATGGTCAAAATTGTTCACTTGCAAAGGAAGGTCAAGTCGGAGAGAAGTTGAGGTTATGGGCATTAATGGAGCTTTCCTTAATATGCATTATTTATGTATTATAAGTTTCTCAGGTTGTTGTAATAATATCTGCTCCAATCTTCACTTGTTAAAGTTATATATATGAATGATTTACAATTATGTGAGGCATTATTTTTATTGCATCCCATTTTCTAATAACCATTTGTCATCAT
>CM028140.1:18875168-18970193 GCA_016403345.1 Corylus heterophylla
GACATTATTAGGGTTGTTAAACTAATCTTAAAATATTAGGGCATCACATGCAATATTAATGCATTACAAAATTTTAGAAATCAAAATATGATTTGATCATTAGTGACGTCAATCTCACACGAAAGCATTGCTTGCAAATATATATATTATCGAGGGGAGCTTCCTGTAATTTTCGTTTCGTATTAAACAAAATTATTTACTTGACTAACTTTTAAATCGTTAGATTGTTTGCATAAAAAGAAAATGATTTTTTTTTTTTTTTTAACATTTATTATTCTAATCTTCTAGGTCCCTCGACGACAAAGATTAATTCCTGCTCTTAATTTAATTACGTGCATTCTAGAAACTTGAAATGCTTACTTAATTACAACGGGCATATGCGTGCAGACATTATTTTGGTTGTTAAACTAATCTTAAAATATTAGTGCATCACATGCATTCATACTTTACAAAACAATAGACTTAGATGTAAGGTGAGAGAATCTACCATCCGATCGATAATGATCCACAAACAAGAAAACAAAAACGACTGCTGACAAAGTGAACGCGGGATGGATGAATATAAAACTTATAATTTTTTATTATATTTATTTACGTTTCTCACTAAATAATGGTGAAGATTGTTCTATAAATCTGGTGGACATTGTAGCCAAACACTCCAGCAAGGTTTAGTATCAAAAACTTCGTTTCCTTTAACTGCTCCGCAGATCACTCTGAGCCTCAATTTGCAACGGCTAGCTAGAGTTCTAATAGTAAGTGTTCTCAACCGCCTACTTCAACATATATAATAGTTGTTGTAATCATGCTAATATATAGCAATTTCTATTGGAGTATGTTTGAGATTGTGTTTGAGAAATAAAACTTTTTTTAGAAATTGTTGTTGTAATCAAAAAGCGTTTTTTGGCAAAAGTTTTATTTTAGTCATTTTTAGGCTTTTTGAACCCTTAAAAGCTCTTTCAAATTCTTTTTACCGAACGAATTTTTTTTTTTGGAACGGACTTTTTGAATGTTAGACGAATACCAAAATAGACTCTTAATCATGTTAAGCAAACGTCATGCATGTATACCTTTTTTTTTTTTAACTTGCCCTTTTTGTTTGCAATTCATAAAACATAAGGTTGATATTTCTGTCATGGTGCATGTTTTCTATATACTAATTTACTGCTTCACAAATTTCATCACGAAGACTATCTGAAAAGGAAAAATTGATGATTTGTTGTGAGGAGGCTTACTGCAGTCCTGCTAAATTGGCTAACAAATCATGCTCAGTATCACATGCAAAGCAACTACAACTGGGATCTCTATCTCTGATCATCTTACATGTTTAAATTTATGGAAGGAAATTTGATAAGCATAATGAGCAAGAGAAATGAAAAAAGTTATGCAGGATCTTTATTCAAAATCATCATCTCTCTCTCTCTCTCTTAGTTTTTATAGTCACTCTTCATCTATTTAATTAGTATTCTATAGACATGCGCAACACCATTTTAAATATGTACTGATCATATGTTGTCTATCTGATTTTGTTTCTTACAAAAGAAGAAGAAGTCCAAGGGGGTGTTGTCAAGAGAGCCTCAATAAAGAAGACAAAAGTCAAAGGTGACAATTGTAAGGAGTGAGATATTTCCAAACAATGAGTATTCCTCAAAGGGCTTCTGGTAGTACTGGACAAGATAATGATCAAGAAGATTTCAATTCCGCTAAATCAAACATGTCACCAGATAATGATTTTATAGATGATCCTTTGGCGAGTAAGTGCTGTCACATTATTTGGATAAAATGATCTGTTAAGCATAGGCCAAGAGAGACCCCCAAAAGAAAATTTTCATTTGCTGTCTTATTAGATATTTTGTATATATCTTCCTGCTTCTTTAGTATCTAAATGGTATGATCTATCATCAAAATATAATAGTTCATATGCCTTCTGCTTCCAAATTTCCAGGGGAAAAAAGATTTTACTACCTCGCCACTTCCGTTCCCCTCTATCAAGCTGCCCTAAAAGGAGATTGGAAAGTTGCTAAGGCTCTATTTGAGAAATATCCAGATGTCTTTCGCCGTCCCATAACAGAAGGGAATGAGACAGCTCTTCACATCGCAGTCACAGCAGAACGCACTGATTTTGTTAAAGAACTGGTCAAATGTATGGATCCGGATGACATAGCATTACCAAATAACAATGGAAACACAGCCCTTTACTTTGCTGCTGGATCAGGAATCGTGTCCATTGCCCAGGAGATGGTGGAAAAGCAAAAGGAACTGCCATTAATCCGCGGTAGCGGTGACAAGACACCACTTTACGTGGCAGCTTTAAACGGACGTAGAAAGATGGTGTCGTATCTATACCCTCTCACTCCTTTTGAAGATTTGGAAACTATCGAACGCATTGATATCCTTATTGCTACTATTTCTACTGATATGTACGGTATGTATTTGGGAGTTTGAGAAAATTAATTTACAATTCAATTCAAAGTGAATGTATATCATGACAATGATCAAATCAAATGTATTGTTTTATGGACAGATATAGCATTGAATATTCTGATTAAGGATCGAAGTTTAGCAACTATGGAGGATAGCTATAAGAGAATAGCACTGCAAGAGTTGGCTAGAAAACCTTTTGCAATCGGCAGGAAAAGTCAGCTATCAGTATGGGAAAGATGCTTAAACAACTCCTGTGAGTTTTCCTACAACTCAATTTTCTTTAATTTACTTGCACAAATATGTTACCTTTCCATAGTAGTTGCTTGCTTTTCTAATACTAATCAGAGATTGATGACAATTTTGCTCAAATCACCTAGGAATGAGAGAATTAGCTTACTTGATCACACCAAATCTTTAGCTGATATCTATTTCAATAACTATGGGAAATTCTAATGGGATAAATCATTCTATATTTAGATGTCTCGATCATTGTAAGTGGGTTTTTTATTTTTTTATTTTTATTTTTATTTTTAATTTTTTAATTTTTTTATTTTTTTATTGGTGGGGTGGGGGTTATAGCTAGAAGAGCATCTTTTTACGTAATTAAAGTGCATCGATCTTTATGCCTAGAAAAAAAAATTTATAGATGTTTATAATTTCTTTTTAAGAAATGTTAGGGGTTAATATTTTTCTCATATTTGACTCATCTCATCTCACAAATCAACCATTAGATTTGTGGACTTATGTGAACCATACATAAATTAATAGTTGATCTATTGAATTTGTATGAAAATGTGAGTTAAATATAGAGAACTTATTGACCCCTAGCATATATTTCTCTTGATTTATTTATTTATTTGTTTGAGAATAGTCTAGTCATTCAAATAGCAGGACATCTATCCCCAAAACTCCTAAATTTGAGGCCGTTATTCTTATAATGCTTTGATATATAATTATGAAATATGACTCATATAATATATTTAAAAGGAAAATGGTAGGCTTAAAAACAAATTTTATAAAAAAAAAAAAAAAAAAAATTTACAAATTAATGAGGCACAATATGATTTAGTTTTTCAAAATTTGAATTTATCTCCTTTATAATAATATATATTGTACCACATCAGTTTATAAATTTTTTTTGTAAAATTTGTTTGTAATTAAGCCTAACATTTGTCGATTTAAAATACATTATCAACTATACCGATTTGCAAATAAATTGATCAGCTTTTTGTGAAAAATAAATACAATGATGTCAATTTCTTAATAAATAAATAAATAAATAACCCATGAAAAAAAGTTTGGGTCTTATCCATGGCCAGTAATGTAGACCCACCGTACCCCACCGTGAGAGTGGAGATCACGGAGGCCCCACAACATCCTCTGCGTGACCTCCGTGGCGGGTGGGATGCTAAGGCCCTACAATCGAATGGTGCATTACATGTCTTAAATTTATAAAATTAAAAGCTGAGGTCTCAATGTGAAAAGCGCGAAAGCACAAACGAATGGTGCATGACATAATTTCCCCAACTTAAAATATAATTTCTTTCTATGAATCTTGCTAAGATAATTATTGCAGTTCCCATCTTTATTGATTGTAAAATTGATATTTCTTTCTTTTCATCAAATGATATTTAACTAGATTTTTTTTTTTTCTTTTTTCATAATCCCAGGGTTCAAAGGAATGTGTAACAAAGCTTTGATGCAGACATTAGCTTATGAATTAGTTGATCTTCTCTGGAAAGAGGTTCTAGTATTGCCAAAAAACAAGTTCGAAAACCTAGTTAAGAAGCATTTGACTTTTATTTTTAAAGCTGCAGAATTAGGGAATGTTGAATATCTAATTATACTAATACGCTCTTATCCTGATCTCATATGGAGAGTAGACAAAAACAACCAAAGTATATTTCATATTACTGTTAAACATCGGCAAGAGAGTGTGTTCAATCTAATATATGAGATTGGTGCTATCAAGGGCATCGTTGCACAATATCCTGACCTAAATGAGAACAACATGCTACATTTAACTGGACGATTGGCTCCTTCAGATCGACTAAATATCATATCAGGAGCAGCTCTTCAAATGCGACGAGAGTTATTATGGTTTAAGGTGAGTGGTAATTATATGATCTAAATTTATTTTTCTTTTTTTTTTTTTTTTTTTTTTTGTAACAAACCGAAATCCATTAAAGCATTAGAAAGTTACAGGACAGACACTTAAAGCTAAAAAGCTTAGACATATAAACCCAATCTAAATAGACTACAAACTCCTTAAAGTAGATGAAGATGGAAGTCATCTGCGAATGCAGCCCGAGAAAACCCTTGCCGCGGCGCAATCTGATGGATATTACCATCGGGAGTACGAATACTCCTATCAAGCATCTAAACAGACTTTCAAAAAAGCCAGGGAGATTTAGATGCACAGTAACCATGGAAAAAAGGTTTCCAAAAGGAAACCAAAAAGAAAAGAAAAAAACCACTTCACTTACAAAAAGTCTAAAATCTAACCAGATCAGGTTTATCAGAAAATAACACAACATTACATAAAACAAAGACAAGCTAAAAAGCAGATAAATATGTCCAAAAAACAGCAACAGTGGAGTAGTCGGAGACACACAGGCCACCGAGCCGGAAAGGAAACCAGATGGTCGGCGATTGGTGGAGCGGCGCGTGAGGGACACGCACCCGCGAGTAAGATCTACTCGCAGGCGCGTGTTGAACACGCATCGGCGCGTGGTGGTCGGATGGGTGGATCGCTGGTGGTAGACGATGGTGGAGACCGCCTGGAACCCAGTGGGATGGCTCGTGTGCACCCAAGATTTCCTGAAAACAAGAGAATAAATTTTGAAAAAAACATATCCAAAGCTTTCAAAAAATTTGCGAAATCTAGACTTGGAGCTTCTGGTGATGGAGGTGGTTTGAGGTTTTGTGGAGGAGGATGGACCGTTACAATTTTTGGACAGAGATAAAGCCTCCGAGAAGGCAGATAGGGTCTCTAAAGAGACGGTTTTGGCCTCTGAAGAGGCAAGAAGGGGAGGGGGAGTAAGGAGAATGGAAAAAAAGAGAAAAAGGGGGGAGGAGGAAGACAGCGTCTCCCTCCTCCATGGCTGCCGAACGAGGGTGTTGGGGATTCTAGAGGAGAGAGAAGAGAGCGTTTGGCTCTCTGAGGCTCATTTAGAGGGGTTTAAATTTATTTTTCTTTTGGTTGCACTTTCACTTGTCAATTTTTATACCTCAACCATTGTAGGAGATAGAAAAGATTGTACCGCCTTCATACAAGAAGATGAAGAATATAGATCAAGACGGTAAAGCTGCATATACACCTTGGGAATTATTCATCAAGGAACACGAAAAGTTGAAAGATCAAGGTGAAAAGTGGATGAAAGACATAGCAAACTATTGCATGCTTGTGGCGACACTGATTGCCACATAGTTTTCTTTGCGACTTTTCTTCGTACTGTGGCAACAATCAAGAAATAGGAATACCAATTTTTTTGAAAAGCAACTGGTTTATGGTGTTCTTCATATCAGATGCAGTGGCACTACTCTCCTCTTCGACTTCGATACTAATATTTTTGTCAATTCTCACTTCGCGTTATGCAGAAGGGGATTTTCTCGCGTCATTGCCTGCAAGGTTGTTTTTTGGACTTACAACACTCTTCATCTCCATAGCAAGTATGGTTGTAGCTTTTAGTGCAACTTGCTTTTTGGTTTATTACAGTGAAGTGGCATGGGTTCCAATTGTTATAATTGCTTCGGCTGGTGTCCCAGTTACTTTATTTGTTGGGCTACATTTTCAACTTTGGGCTGATATTATCCGCTCAACATACTGGTCTAGGTTCCTTTTTCGGCCATATAAACATAGGCTTTTTTAGCAAAAGATGTTTATGGGGAGTGATCAAAATTTGAAGTGTAAGTCAAACAAAAACAAGAAAGACTGTAGAAAGAATGGAGCAAGGAAAGATTATGAATTGATGTTCTTCTAAATCATTTCCATCAAGATCTTCATTGATTAGAGCTACCATTATTTACTATTTTTATTTTGCATTGTACTTTTCTCTATAAATCCATAGTGGGTTGATTATAGTCAAGCAACCCATTAGTAAGAACTTTCATTTTGTCAACTGATTCGTACTATACTTCTCTTTTAATATCAGCACATGCATATAGAAGAAAATAGAGGTACACAAAATATGAATAATTAAATCACAGAGAATCGAAAATGTTTTGGGAGATTGTTTACATTTACGAGGCTACAAGAATGATATTTCTATTTCACTATATATGAAAATGAAAATGATTATAAATGGTACATATTTGGGCTACTCGATCTTCATCAAACTCCTTAAATTAGTTATTGGATACAATAAAATTATGAATTTATTGAGATAAGCTCAATTTAAACTTGGGTAAAATTCATATGAAACTAGCTAGAATTCACAACCCTAGAAGGAATTAATTTCTTAATGTCCACATGGGTTCCATCACTTAACACCCTATAATGACAAACGTTCTATCTCACTTGAAAACTGGCTTTAGAAAAAAGAAGAACAACGTTAACATTGAAAAATCTCTAACGACACAAACTTGGGCCTTTTCTTCAATCCAATTTAGACAAAAACTTTGTCTAAATACATATTTGGTGAACAGGCTACTTATAGTGGAATTAATTTTTGTCCAAAAGAAGAAGAGGGAATATTTAATATGTGCTCCTGATTATATTAATTAAGATGAATACTAAATTTAAATTTTGTGCATAAAACCCACATAGATGGATGATGCCCAACATTGAATATTTAGCTGAAATAGGAGTGAATTGTGAAGTCAATGTTCAAATTTATACCATCTAACTCTAATATCATGATAAGTATATATACCACTTATCCCAAAAGTTTTTAAATCGTTAAGAAGTGATAAATTTAATCATTTAATTAATACTTTAACACGATATATTGAGCATATATACAATGATTTTGAATCGACCTTTGACAACGATCAAATCAAATGTGTTGATTTGTTGACAGATATAGTATTGACAATTATGAAGAAGGATCCAACTTTAGCAACTACGAAGAATAGCAAAAAGCGGATATCATTGGAAGAGTAGGCAAGAAAACCTCTTGCATTTGACAGCAGAAGTCATGTATCGGTATGAGAAAGATGCTTCAACTCCTGTGAGTTTGTCTACATCACAAGTTTCTTTACTTGCACAAATCACACTAATGACAATGTTACTCAAATCACCTTGGAATGAGAAAATTAGCTTACTTGATCACACCAAATCTTTAGCTGAAACCTATTTCAATAACTATGGGAAATTCTAATGAGACTAATCATTCTATATTTTAGATGTCTCAATCTGTCACAATATCTATCACATAGAAGAGAATTAATGTAACTAGCCTTTTTTTTTTGTTTGCTTGTTCAGACAATATTTGTAGCATCTTTTACTTAATTCAATTGTATCGATCTTAATGCTTAGTAAAAAAAAAAGAGTATTATTTAAGTGAAAATTTCAGAAAAACTTATTGAACTTCCACTCATTTTGAAATTATTCTTTAAAGTTAAAAAACTTTCAATTTAGGGTATCGAACTTTCAATTCTTTTTCAATATCACTACCGTTATGATTTTTCGTTAAATATTCCCCCAATCGCTCATCAACCTGTCTTAACAGCCGTTCATCACATGTTTCTTCGCGCCATGCGCGCACAACACAATAGCATGCATATATCTTGCCTCCGGCCGTCACATGTTCTTTGCACCCTGGAAGGACATTTGTTGGGCAAGCTGATCATAACCACCCTGCATCAGTATATTCTACGTTTCGTGTCAAAAAAAAAAAAAGTATATATGACGTCTCATAAGGTTTTTTTTAAGAGGGCTTACCAAGTTTTTTTGGTATAACACTAATCACAAATTGACGAAACTTTTACTCAAATTACTTTTGACCTTGGGTAAAAACGAACCAAAGAAAAGATAGATAAATTTTATGTTGACCAATTAATTAGTCTCACTGGCCAATAAAAGAATTTTGGTAAAATCTATCACTAAAAGAAAGAAGACTAACAACTCAAAAAGAGAAATCTCATCTCTAAAATAGCTTGAAAAAAAAAAAAAAAAAAAAAAAAATTCTCATTTATTCATTGATTAAAATAAACTCGTTCACATTGATATATATAGGCACTAGCCTCTTATTTGATAAAGTTAGCCACTACTACATAGGATGATAAACAAGGGTACTTCAGTAGCTGATCACAATCAACTACGTTTATTGCAATGAGAATTGTTTTCAAACAGCAAATACAATACAAGTATAATTGTACGATCATCTACAAATAGAACATCAAAGTCTAATCCTCATCAGTAAATGGTATCCGTTGAGGATTATTAAATGCAGAACGAAGTTCCTCCATAGTGCTAGTGAGGGCACCGATCTGAATTTGCATTTCTGCTAGCTTAGTCTCCAGCAGTTTGAAATGATTGTCAAAACGCGCCGTCATCAGCTTAGACCAAGCAGGAGTCTCCTCTGCTGTGGACGGCGAACTCTCCCTCCGTCTTCGTCTGGACTCTGCTATATTCAACAACAAATCAATCATAATTAACATGGCAATTTAATAGTAAGGCAAATAGCCAACAAATTATATACCTTGGCCAGGGCTTGTTAGGGACAGTTTAACCATAGGCGGCTTTTGCGGTGTATTTGGTCCTTTTTGCCAATCTAGAAAATAAATATATAGTTAGTCTTGTATAGACACCCAACATTACGAATGATGTATCAAAAATTTATATATAATTTTAAAAGACACATCAATTTTAAGAATATACAAAAAAATAATAATAATAATAATAACATTCCTAAAAGAAAAACCTTTGTCATTTAGCCGTTGCTTTTTCTTTTTTTCATCGTTACGGTGAGGAGGGTCTTCTTCCTCACGGGGATTAGACTCTTTTTTTTCATTGTTACGGTGGGGAGGGTCTTCGTCCAGGAATGGATTAGAATCCTCATCATCTTCGGGCGAAGGACTCCGAGGTCGTTTAGGCATTTGCTCTTGTAGAATAAGTAAGTGTAAATTAGTCTAGCACAAACGCCCAACGTCACCGCCAAAGGTGCTTGAAATAGAAAATATTTCAATATTAACCAAATATGCAATATGCGAAAAATATATTTTTATATATTCTAACAATGATATTAAAAAGCAAGTGAGAAACACATACTATATGAAAAATACATGTGCTTATCCTATGCTAAGAGATACATGTTACTTTTTTAAAGGTTTACGTTGTAAGAATTCTTCCAACCCAATTTGTAGCCTGTAGGAAACTTTTGTCTATTACAAATTATCTTCTCGTGCCTAATTTAAATGAAGGGAAAATTACAGTTTACCCCCTCAAAGTTGACAGCGTTTTTCAATTCGAACACTAAAGTTTCAATTTTTGCAATCCACCCCCCCAAAGTTCCAAATTTTTGCAATTTGACCAATTTTATCCAAAACTTCCCATATTGCCCTTATTTTTTATTTTTTTATTTTTTATAAAAAATTTTAAAAAAAAATTCGTGGTGGCCGTAACCGCTACTTTGGTCATCTGGTCATTTTTGCACCCCCAAATTTGTTTTCGTTTTCATAAAAAATAAAAATAAATAAAAAAATCAGGGGCGATATGGGAATTTTGGGATGATATTGGTTGAATTGAAAAAAAATAGAACTTTGTGGGGGCGGATTGCAAAAATTGAAACTTTAATGTTCGAATTGAAAAACGCTATCAACTTTGGGAGGGTAAACTGTAATTTTTCCTTAAATGAAATATATATACGAGTGTGATAAGTAGTAAATGTGAAGATTAGAAGTAGTCAATATAATCTGAATAATGTTATTCGTTACACTTATTTGACACCAACCGATGTAATATGTTTGAAGCCACATTCTTTCAAATAGAATATTGTTACTCTTCACACCTATTATTACACGGACATGAAGAGTAGCATTACTTCCTCAAATAATATTACTATACCCTAGCTAACAAAAGTCCTGAAAGCCTTATCCGATAAAGGTCCTGAAATCTATTGAAAAGTTTCTATATTGTTGTTAAAATAAAAGGATAATTAAAACTCTACTCCAATCTAAATGCTCTAGAAATGGTATAATATAAAAACTAAAGATAAAAGCGAAATCATAAATCTGAAAATATCAATATGAGAATAATGGGGTGGTGTATAGATTAATTATTCAAATATGAAACCCTTTCATCGTACAGCCGACGGCCCGACTCTAGAGTTCTTTCAGATCACTAACAAAATTAAGCAGGTGACACTGGGTATCTATGATCAGAACTGAAAGCAATTTCCACTTTGATAATGTCAGCTAGGAATTCACTGGGTATCTTGAATGCATGAAATTGAAATATTGTATTTATTTTACTAATTATAATTGATGTAGTAGGATTAATCAGACAAGTAAACGGTGATGGTGATGATGGACACAATGAAGAAGACAAACAAATTAATACCTGTCTAGACCTCTCTAGATCTAGAGAAGATAATCACTCTCCCTCGACAAATCAATCCAACCTCGAGGAAGACAATGCATGTCAGGCTTACAGAATTTATAACAGTGATCACCGACAAAGTCAATGGAAATTATGATCTACTTTTTTATCTTTTTTTATTTATTTATTTATTATTATTTTTTTTTCAAGATGATTGTAACCCCATAGACTTAAAAAAAAAAAAAAAAGCAGCACACGGCATCCATAATGTGAAAGTCGTTAAGTCAACTAAATGCGACAGCTGCAATTGTGAAATGTGAATGCAGTAGGTTGGCCAAATTCCCCAAACGCAACCTTTAATATTTAAAAATATTAAAAATATTTTACATGGAAATAAATAAATTAACCTTAAAATCAAACTGAGACAATGCAGTAGGTTTCATAATTTTTTATTTATGGATCTCTCTCCTAGAGGCATAGACTTTTGTTTTGTGGTCTAGACACAAAACAAATTGGTCAAGTGGATAGTCTTTTTTTTTTCTTTGATATGCCCAAAAAAAAAAAAATGGATAGAGTTTTAGAAAAGGTAAAAGTTTGAGAACTAATTTGGTGGAGGCTACGTTTGAAAAAAGTTATATATATATATAGTCTACAAAAGAAAATTGGTTTTTCTTTTTTTGATTTTTTCTAAGTTTAGGACACTAAATTACTTTTTACTTCTCGATGAAAAATATATTTTAAAATAACTTATTTTACATTTCCTTATATCATTAAAATATTATTTATTTACAAAATAAAAAATAAAAAGTAAAAAACTCTTCGATGGATTCTGCATCTTTGTAAAACTCTCCAAAAGATTAGTGTGTTTCTCCTTCAGTAATTATTAAATTAATTTTAATGGTGTTGTAAAGGTTAATTAAAAGAGCGGTGATGATGACAGAATTATAAATGAGTTGGCAACTACGATCTCGGTTTTTGGATTTTATTCTTTCTGACTACACTACAAAATGTCGAAAGGTCAAATGATGGCTCATTGGCCCATGGCTAATGGTTATATTTTATTTATCTCCCTCCCTAGTCCCTACACTCAAACTATATATATTCACCTAAAAAAAAGAAAGAAAATACTATACACTCAAACTATATATATTCACCTTAAAAAAAAAAAAAAAAAAAAAACTATACACCATTTATTTAGTAATTTAGTGGTCTGGACCTTTTTCGGTGATTTATTAGTGAGGAGTTGGTGATTTACACATAAGATCAACATGCCATAGTTATATATATAAAATAAGGTCAACATGCCACATGGGCGGCTAGTAGCTCTAAATTTACCGACTTTTTTAATTGTGAAGAGAAGCCGCCTTTTTAGGCATCTTCTTTTCGCAAGACTTTTCTATTTTTCCTTTTGGGTGTCGAGCTTGACGCCTACGTCTTATGAAATAGAATGCGCTTGAGCCGTTGGAAATTCCTTCCGCACTCTGCGTCCCGCATAACGATTGACAGGTATACCTTCAACGAATAAATTTGACTCCCGCCCCCGCGTATCACGGACTTGGTTGGCGACAACGAACACTCGGACCATCCATGTTGGCCAAATGATCGGTAGGAACCTCGTGTTAGGTGCGTGCACGCCCCTTCTTCTACACAATTAGGCCACCAAACCTCTCCTCCAAGTGCCGCAAACGAATCGCCGGTTGCTCCTTACGTGCTGCGTCCGTGCGCACATGCACTTCGTTCAATTCATGTCTGCAAAGCGGTTGCTCCTCCCCATTCATAGAAAGTAATTGAGTTTTGATACCAACTGATGTAGCGTGACTTAGTTAGCTGCAACGAAAAACATCAGTAAGCAGTGGATAAATACTTCTAGATTTTGATTCTATCAATGATCTAAGAAATCTTCTTGACAAAAGCTAGATACTCTCTAAGTTTTGAAGAAAAAGAAAGAAGAACGCTCAACTCTGAGGTTTTTTATTCAACAAAATCAATAATCAATATAAACTCTTCTTCTTGGAGGCTATAAGCATATATTTATAGCCCAAAACCCAAAACTTAATAAAATAAGACATAAGTACCCCAAAAACCTTAAACCTAATAAAATAATGAAATAAATACTCACAAAACCCTAATCCTAGTAAAATAATAAAATAAAGTCGGTTTAGCTAATAAAAGACGAAAAATAACATAATTCCCCTGTGTGCACTCAAGTGTAGTTACGGGTGCGATCAAGCGCAGGTGGGCACTCGATCGCATGATCGAGCGCAGTACCAGGGGTTCCTTCGAACGGGCATCATCCTAATCTGCATCATGAAGACTTTATACAAATTTTGTATGCGCTAGCTATTAGAAAAACTCGAGAATGAAGAAATATAGCTTCTGGCTATAATTGCAAGAAGAGCATGGTTGCAATTAATTTAAATAATCGTTGATTTAAAACCACAAGGATTCTTTCAAATTAATGAGCATAAAAAAAAAAAAAAAAAATTAAAGTAAAACTTTATCTAACAAGTAGATATGAATAAAAGTATTTTCTAACTTATGTTTTAAAAATTTTATCTCTAGGGTTTCTACGACCAACGATCGATAGATGCGTACAGTCCATAATGAATAGTCGGTGCCTTTGAACAATCAACTGGTGCCCACCTGCATGCTTTTGGACAATTTTTCCAGCACATGAATCGTGGGAATTGTCCTATTTGAGGACTTATAAAAAAACCCTAGGTCTCATTTCGCCCATATTACGTTATTATACAATCTGGTTAGTGTCTCCTTCTAGTTCCACCTTTTGATGTTCCAATTCCCTCGCAAAAATTGCACCTCTTAAAGCTGTCATAGCTTCTGCAGTAATCGGATCAATGATGTGTATGTAGCCTAAGAGCACTAGCATGTAGCAGCTTCTTTTTGATTTTCACTAAATTTAGGGCACAAAATTACTTTTTGCTTCCCAATGAAAAATATATTTTAAAATAATTTTTCTTACATTTTTCTATACCATTAAAATATTATTTATTTACAAAATACAAAATAAAATTAAAAAAAAAAAAAAAAAACTCTTCGATGGATTCTGCATTTTTCTGAAACTCTCCAAAAGATTAGTGTGTTTCTCCTTCAGTAATTATTAAATTAATTTTAATGGCGTTGTAAAGGTTAAAAGAGCGGTGATATATGATGACAGACTTATAAATGAGTTGGCAACTACTCTCTGTTTTTGGATTTTATTCTTTCTGACTACACTAGAAAATGTCAAAAGGTCAAATGATGGCTCATGGCTAATGGTCATATTTTATTTATCTCCCTCTCTACACTCAAACTATATTCACCTATATATATATATATATATATATATATATATATATGAGTCATGATTTGTAGCACGCTGGCGTATGTGGTACGCCTACATACGATAGTGCAAAAATTTTTTTTTTTTTTTTTTTTTTTTGGTTACGCTGTGCGTGCCATGCACGCCGCGTGCTATCTTACATTACCCTATATATATATATATATACTATACTATACACCATTTGTTTAGTGATTTAGTGATCTGGACTTTTTTCGGTGACTTATTAGTGAGGAGTTGGTGATGTACAGATAAGATCAACGCGCCATAGTTATAGTATATATATAAAAAAATAAGGTCAAAGTGTCACATGGACGGCTAGTAGCTCTGAATTTACCGACTTTGTTAATTGTGAATTTATGTGGATTCTAGAAACTTGAAATGTTTATAACAACCGGTTTCGATTTTAAAGGGTAGTTCAATCGGCTGTGGACCACACTTAATAAAGCAAAAGTTACTACTTCGAATCTTCATCTCCCTTTCCTTGTGTGAATATGTAAAAAAAAAAAAAAAAAAAAAAAGGGCTTGAAAGACATTAGTAGTGCTTCATATGCATACATTACAAAATGTTGGAAAACAAATTTATAATTTATAAGTGACGTCAACCTCCCACGAAAGCATTGCTTTTATTTTATTTTTTTGTTAGAACAATACGAAAGCATGGTTAAACTAATCTTAAAATATTAGTGCATCACTTGCATTTATACGTACATTCGTTTGTTGTTGGGGTTTGAACTACTCAATTCCATGTTCTTAATTACACATACATTACAAAATTATGAAAAACAACATGCATGTACTTGTTGATAATAATTCATAAGTGACGTCAATCTCCCACGAAAGCATTGCATTTTTATTTTAGCTTAAAAAATAAACTAATCTTAAAATATGATTGCATCACTTGCATTCATACATTACAAAAGTTTGGAAAACAAAATGTCAATACATCGTGCTTTAACTTGATCATAATTAATATATAAGTGGCCTCAACCTCCCATGAAAAGAAAGTTTGCTAGAATTGCGACAATATATTGTTATAATCCTTATATAAAATATAATATATAAACATGACTCAAAATATATAAGAAATATAAATCAAATAGAATATTTTTGGCTTCCTAATATTAATCGGTCAAGCGCTATTAAAGGGAAAATAAATAAATAAATACAAAACAACTTATCCAAGATCATCATTCTCCAGTTGTCAATCAGGAATTTCAGCTACTCAGCAGTTTGATAAATATTTGGGTAATTGACGCTTGTGGGAAATTCTAGAATAAGAGAGCCCAAAACCATTAAAGACAGAGTGTGGAAGCGGTTGAACGATTGGAAAACAAAGTTTCTAAGAAAAATTTATTAAAAGTAGTGATCCAAGCAATTCTAACGTAGAGTACAAGCGTTTTCCTACTACGACAGGAATTGTGTTGAGAAATTCATTATATGATGCAAAAGTTTTGGTAGGACCACAAGAAAAATGATTCAAAGATTGGGAGGATAATCTGGGAGCAAATGGGGTATTCAAAGATGAAGGGACTGATAGATTTTAGAGATTTATTATGTTTTAATAAAGAACTATTGGCTAAACAATGTTGGCGAATTTTATAGAATCCCCATAGTTTGGCAGAACGGGTCATGAAGGCAAAATATTTTTCCAAATGAAACTGTTAATGGATGTGGCTTTGTGCAGTAGATCACCGTCCTTTGCTTGGAGAAGTATGTTCGTGGCACGTTAGTTATTACAAGAGTTATTTGGAGAATCAGGAATGGAAAGGCGGTTAAAATTTGGGAGGATAAATGGTTGCCAACTCCAACAATTTATTATGTCCAATCACCATGGAGGCTAGCTACTAGTGGAAGACGCCAAAATGGTGGAGCCGATAGACCCTGACGCGAAGTGGTAGAATACGTCCTTAATTAAAGAAATTTTTAAGGAGGACGAGGCCGGAATAACAAGCAAGATTCCATTAAGTCGATAAAGGGAAAGAAGATCAAGTAGAATAATTGTCTAAAAATTTTGAGAGAACTATTGTGGTTGCAAGTAAGTGGGTTGTTTGCTTAATACAAGGGTGTGCCTTTTACTAAGGTTTTGTAAGTATGAACTGTTGAGGAATATAATCCCACATTGCCTCTGGACAAGACCTTGGGTATCTTTATAAGGAATGGACAACCCTCTTCTATAGAACCGATTTTATAAGATGAATTAGGCTAATAAATTTTTTCATGATATCAAAGCCTATTACAGAACAAATAGAACCCACACCAGGGATGGAACTGGGGGTGGCCGGTGTAGGCCATGGCCCCAACATAAAGAAAAAATAAAAAATTGCTTAGGCATATTAAAAGAAGTGATAGGAGTGGTTGGGCTATAGTTTTCATGCATAGAAACTTGGAATGCTTACAACTGGCTTGCAGACATTATTTGGGTTGTTAAACTAATCTTAAAATATTAGTGCTCAACTCACATGCATTAATACATTACAAAATTTTAGAAATCAAAAGATGACTTCATCATTAGTGACGTCAATCTCTCACGAAAGCATTGCTTGCGTATTATCGAGAGGAGCTTCTTGTAATTTCCTTTTAGTATTAAACGAAATTATTTACTTTACTATTTTATTAATTTTTTGTTCTATATATTCATTTGTGTTTCTCAACATTGCTTCATAAATCTGGTGGTGGACTTCGTTTCAAACGCGCCAGCAAGGTTAGTATCTTAAACTCTTGCCCTTCACAAAAACTCCGTCCCCTTTGTTAAGCTCAATTCCCTTTGGCTAGCTTAGAATTTTGATATATTTTTATGTTTTTTGTTCTGACGCGTCAATTTTAATTATTCGGTTTCTAAATCTTAAAATTTGCTAGTATCTCGATATGTATACGTAATATAGTGTTCGTATATATTAATTTTTGGTACAAAAATATATATATTTTTGTTGTTGAAAATATCTGTCTGATTCAACGTGGACTTCATGCATGTGGGAGGTGTTTGATATTTGAACAAAACCATGGTAAATTATCATTTCCCATAAACTGAGATTATTTACAAATGAATAACTTATTGATTATGTACTGATCATATGTTTTCTATCTGATTTTATTTCTTACAAAAGAAGAAAAGGTCCAAGGTTGTGCTGTGAAGTAAAGAGCCTCAAGAAAGAACACAAAAGTGAAAGGTGACAATTGCAAGAAGTGAGATATTTCCAAAAAATGAGTAGTGGACAAAATAAGGATCAAGAAGCATCCACTTCCTCTAAATCAAAAACACCATTAGATAAGCCCGTCTCAGATGAGAAAAATCTAGCGAGTGAGTGATCTCTCATTCTTTGTTGTCTATATGCTGTCACATAGAGTACATATGATCACAAATCACTTTTCCAATTAATATCTTAATTAAGGAGAAGTGTTATTTATGAATTCCTTTGTTTTATGTTATGCATTCCATTCCAACTCACAAACACTTGATTGGGAATTTGGCTAAAATGATCTGTAAGCATTTCTATAGGCCAAGGGGTTGGCTCACCTGGTGGAAGCCTGAGACTTTAATGGTTTGAGGTTTAAAATTCACTGAGTGCGAACAGCCTCTTGGGACTCAGAGTCTTCGCTGGCAACCATCATTGGCTTGTGCATGCTTCCCCCCATCTCAGGCTAGGCTTCTGTTCTGATACCATATGTAACAATTCACCCTAAATGATATAATATTATTCGTTTTGGGCCAAGCTCGCACGGATTTATTATTGGGTTTATCCCAAAATGCTTCATACCATTTAAAGAGAGCATGTTATATATAAGCACATCCTCTTTCTCACACCCAGGTAATATGGGACGTCACACCCTACCTTGGTAGGGTTCCTGGTCATGCAAACAAAAAGAATAACGCACATAGCGCGTGCACAAAAAAAAAAAAAAAAAAAATGAAACATTTCATTTGCTGCCTTATTAGATCTTTATGATCCATATTTCCAGGGACAAACAGATTTCATTACCTTGATACTTCTGTTCGCTTCTATCAAGCTGCCCTAAAAGGAGATTGGCCAGTTGCTAAGACTCTAATTGAGAAATATCCAGATCTCGTTCGTCATCCCATAACACAACGGAAAGAGACAGCTCTTCACATCGCAGTTGCAGCAGAACAAACCACTTTTGTAAAAGAACTAGTCAAATGTATGACTTGGGAGGATATAGAACTACCAAATGAAAATGGAAACACAGCCCTTTGCTTTGCTGCTTTTGCTGTTGGATTCGAAGTCGTGTTAATTGCTAAGGAGATGGTGAAAGAGAACAAGAAACTGCCATTAGTCCGTGGTAGCGGTAAAAAGACACCACTTTACATGGCTGCTTTGAATGGACGTAGAAAGATGGTGTCGTATCTATACGACGTGACTCCTTTTGAAGATTTGAAACCTATCGAACGCATTGATATCCTTGTTGCCACTATTTCCACTGATATGTATGGTATGTTCTACATCTCACTAATATTAGGAGTTTGAGAAAATTAATTTTCAATTTGATCTACTTATTGAAGTTTCAATTGAACGTGAAATGTATAACATGAAAATTTCACAAGACTAAACATTAATTGATTTAATTATACATTGTAGCACAACTTTCACAGTGTTAGAAAATTTTCAATCACAACACAACATGGGACTTTTTCTTCAATCCAGTTTAGAGAAATTTTTTTTCGAAATGCATATTTATTGAACATGCTACTCGTTGTGGAGCTAATTTTGGTCCAAAAGAAGAAAATGAAATATTTAATATGTGCTCCTGATTATATTAAGATAAATACTAAATTTAAATTTTGTGCATAAAACCCACATGGATGAATGATGCCTAGTGTGAATTATTTAGCTGAAATAAGAGTGAATTATGGAGTTAGGATTCGAATTTAGGACATCTAGCTAGCTCTGATCCTATGCTAAGTACTATTTATCTCAAAAGTTTAAGTGAAATAATAAATTTAATTATTTAATTAATAACACAATATATTGAGCATACAATGATTTTGAACTAACTTTTGACAATGATTAAACCAAATGTGTTGTTTTGTGGATAGATATAGCATTGACAATTCTG
Source organism: Corylus heterophylla (assembly GCA_016403345.1). NCBI lineage: Eukaryota > Viridiplantae > Streptophyta > Magnoliopsida > Fagales > Betulaceae > Corylus > Corylus heterophylla. The sequence goes on from CM028140.1 coordinate 18,894,482, forward strand.
AAAAAGGATCCAACTTTAGCAACTATGAAGAATAGCAAAAACAGGATAGCATTACAAGAGTTGGCTACAAAACCTCTTGCATTCGACAGCAGAAGTCAGCTATCAGTATGGGAAAGATGCTTCAACTCTTGTGAGTTTGTCTACAACACAATTTTGTTACTTGAACAAATATGAAACATTTCCCTAGTAGTTGTTTTTTTTACACTGATCATACTAATTAATGACAATTTTACTCAAATCACCTTGGAATGAGAAAATTAGCTTACTTGATCACACCAAATCTTTAACTGATATCTATTTCAATAACTATGGGAAATTCTAATGAGACAAATCATTCTATATTTTAGATGTCTCGATCTGTCACAATATTTGTAGCTCTTTCTTGTACATACAAACATAGAAGAGAATTGTAAGTAGCCTTTTTAATTTTTTTTTTTCTTGTAGAGACAATATTTGTAGCATCTTTTACTTAATTCAATTGTATTGATCCTAATGCTCAGAACAATATATATATATATATATATATATATATATATATATATATAAAAGGGGAAACTTTAGAAAAATTCCTTGAACTTCCACTCATTTTGAAACTATCTATTAAGTTTAAAAACTTTCAATTTATGGTATCAAACTTTGAATTTTTTTTAATGTCTCCCTCCATTAAGATTTTCCATTAAATATTTTTAAAATTTTTAAAATACCCCTATTTGTTTTTAATAAAATAAAAAATAACAAATATTCATGTATATGTATTTTTGCAAATTCTGTTAAATTGTGACCAATTCAAAGCCCAATCTTTGCAATTATTTTATTTATTTATTTATTTTTATTAAAAAATAGAAGTATTTTGTTAATCATGCTGACTTATGAGGTCGCCTCCATGTGAGAGATGGATCATGCGACCTCTGCAATCCCTTTGTTGAGGTCCACCCCTCACAAAGGTCGTGGAGGAGGCCTTTGTGGCGGAGCCACAGGGCCGGCCTTTATGAACTCTAATCCACATGGAGGGTGCGTACATATATATATATATATATATATATATATATATATATATATATATATATATATATATATTTTTTTTTTTTTTTCATATGGTCATTCATAGTTAGGGAGGAGACCAACGGTAATTGGGGGCCTCCATAGTCAACTCTAAAAGCAATTTATCCAATTTTTTTTTTTTTAATATAATGGGGTTTTAATTATAATGTTAAAGTTATTTCAATTATCTTACTAGCTGAGAAAGTTAATTGAGGTCTCGATTCAAAAAAAAAAAAGACTCTAGTACATGTCTCAAATTTATAAAATTGAAAATTGATGTCTCAATGTCATAAGCACAAAATAATTTTCCCAAGTTTAAGTATCATATCTTCTTATGAATCTTGCTGAGATAGTTGCCGTTGTTCCCATATTTATTCATGATAAATTTAATATTTGTTTGTTATCAAACAATATTTGAGTAGATTGTTTTTTTTTTTAATAATCCCAGGGTCTACAGGGATGTGTAACAAAGCTTTGATCCAGACACCGGCTCATGAATTAGTTCAACTCCTTTGGAGAGAGGTTCTAGTATTGCCAGAAGACGAGTTCGTAGACCTATTTGACAAGCATTCAACTTTTCTTTTTAAAGCTGCAGAATTAGGGAATGTTGAATATTTAATTATTCTAATACGCTCTTATCCCGATCTCCTATGGAAAGTAGACAAGAAAGACCGAACTATATTTCACATTGCTGTTAAACATCGGCAAGAGAGGGTGTTCAATCTACTATATGAGATAGGCGCTATTAAGGGTATGATTGCAAAATATATTGACACAAACAACAAAAACAACATGCTACACTTAGCTGGACGATTGGCTCCTTTAGATCGACTTAATATCATATCTGGAGCACCCTTTCAAATGCAACGGGAGTTATTGTGGTTTAAGGTGGGTAGTAATTATATGCTTTGAATTAATTCTTTCTTTTGATTGCATATTTATTGGTTGCACTTTCACTTTATCTATTATTTATACCTCCATCATTGTAGGAAATAGAAAAGATTGTGCCGCCTTTATACAAGAAGAAGAAGAATATAGATCAAAAGAGTAGATATGTGGATACATGTATTTGCAGATGTATGGTGAATACATGTCAAAAAGGTCAAGTTGGGGATAAAGCTCAAGACAGTGAAGCTTCTAATACACCTCCAAACACGAAGACGGGAAATACAAATAAAAAATGTCAACCTAAGGTTAAAGATCAAGACGGTGATACACCTTGGGAATTATTCATAGACGAACATAAAGAGTTAAAAGAACAAGGTGAAAAGTGGATGAAAGACACCGCAAACTATTGCATGCTTGTGGCCACATTGATTGCCACAGTGGTCTTTGCTGCAGCTTTTCTTGTGCGGTGGCAACAATCAAGAAATAGGAACACCCATTTTTTTAAAAAGTAAGTGGTTTATGGTGTTTTTCATTTCAGATGCACTGGCACTACTCTCGTCTTCAACTTCGATACTATTATTTTTATCAATTCTGACTTCATGTTATGCGGAAGAAGATTTTCTCATGTCATTACCTACAAAGTTGTTGGTTGGATTTACAACACTATTCGTCTCTATAGCAAGCATGGTTGTAGCTTTTAGTGCAACTTGCTTTTTGGTCTATTACAGTGAAGTGGCATGGGTTCCAATTATTCTAATTGCTTCTGCTAGTGTCCCAGTTACTTTATTTGTTCTACTACATTATCAACTTTGGGCTGATATTTTGCGATCAACATACTCGTCCAAGTTTCTTTTTCGGCCACATAAACATAGGCTATTTTAGCAGAAGATGTTGATCATTGGGCAAGTGATTAGTAATCTGAAATGCAAGTGAAACCAAGAGGAAGACAAATTTGTTAAAGGCGGTCAAGAGTTTTTAAACAAGGAAGGCTAGCTGAAGAAAGAATTGAGAAAAAGAGGACTTTCAATTGAGGTTCTTATGAATCATTTCCATCAAGACCTCAACTTGATCTTCATTGCTTAGAACTACCACCGTTTTTATTTTGCTTTGTAATTTTCTATTTAAGCCCATAGTGTGTTGATTATAGTCAATCTATCATTTACAAGGATTTCCTTATGTAGAGTCCCACAACGGCCAGCAAAAGGAGTTGTTTATCTTTTCATTGAACAATAAACATAGTTGATGTGTGATCAGCTACTATACTAAAGTACCAGTGTGTATCATTTATGTTATAGTAATAGTTATCCTTTTAGTTGTGGTTATATTAGTTTATCAAATAAGAGATTGGTGCCTATATATATATATATATATTTGGATCAATGAAAGTATTAAAGTCTTATGCTAATATAATCTTGGGATGTGGTTTCTCTATTTAAGGTGTGACTCAGGTTTTCTTGTTGGTGAGACTGTGTCAAAATTTCATTGTTGACCAGTAAAACTCTATTTAATGCAATCGATCATCCAAAAATGCTTAGTTCACCCAACATCAACAATATGTTTTGTAATACCCCAATCTTTGAAGAAGCTAATTAGTTCACTCTTATTAGTAGAATGTGTTAGGAATGATTCCAATGGTTGAAGAGGAGTCTTGTTTTTTTCTTTAAATTTTCTACCTGAGTGAATGTTCAAAGCTAGATTTGATTGTCAAAATGAAGGAGAACGAAAATGAGAAGCTTGTGGTTTTGAGCATCTAGGTTGATTATACCCCTATTATGTGTGTGTGTGTGAAAGCTAAGAGAGCATATGTGTGTGCAAGAACAAGAAGCATAATCTCAAAAAATTGTTTACGGTTTTATAAAAGAGAACCCATTTTACAGAAATTAAATAAGTTTTTTTAGCCAACTGAAAAAACTATTTTCAGTTTGATTATAATTTTTTGGTCGTACCAAACACCAAAAAAGAAAAAAAAGGTTTTCCAAAAAGTATTTACATCCAAACAAAAAGAGCCTTAAATTGCTTATCTGGTAGATAGCATGAAAAACTTTGTCTATGCAATAAAATATGGGAAGTTATTACCGTTTCCAAGAAGACAATCTTGATTAACACCTCAATCACTCCGAAGTAGAATCTTATAAACATATTTTCTTTTGATCTAGTCACCCTGGCCACTAGATCGACATTCTCCAGCTTGCTTGGATTAGATAAGGATTATTCAGAACCCTTCCTTCTTTTTTCAACTATTTCAATAGACGTCGGCATTTGATTTCATTGGACCAAAGTTGTGCATAGATAAGCCTCCTCAATTAAGTCGGTGCTACTTATATTTTCCTAAAAATAAACCATCTCAAACCTAATGCACCATGGTGAGCTAGATCTCGTTCAAGGTGAAACAAATTTGAGATGCATCAAAATTTCAGAGAACTTAGTCTAAAACAATCCAATATATTTATAGAGATTTTTTTGGTTAACAATGAGCCCAAATTTTCGTTAACGATCTCTTCCCTCTCATAACGACTTACGGATCAAGCTTTGTAAAATATTAATCAAAAGATTAAGGATGCATTTAGTACGTGAAATGAGTTTTTTAAGTGGTGAAGAGTTTGATATGTAAGACAGAGCCTCAAAAGAGGCCGACAAAAAGAGACAAAAATGGGAGAGAGAGAAGAAGGAAGAATGGAGTATAAGTGAGGGTTTGCCCTCTCCTCCCATGCATGGTGCGTGTCTCAAATCTCACGCCTCTCTCTCAGTGTACGGCCGTAGTTATCGTCTTAATTACTTTTTTTTCTTTTTTTCTTTTTTCTTTTTTTTTTTTTTGGATATAATTACTTGATTGTTTGCATTGATAATGGTTGAATGTATTATTATTTTGGTACAAGGTCCTGATCTTATGACAGCTGCCACGAGACACGACTTTTTCCTCTTCACAAAGTGAATTCTATAGGACGTAACCAAAATTTATTATATTTTATTATTGCAATATTTTGAAATAATTAATCATTCAAAATAATATTATAAAAAGAATTTTAAGTTTCAACATTATTTTCACAATTTACCTGCAATTGATAAGTCTGATTTTTTTTTTTTTTTTTTGATAACGACTAGTCTAATTAATGGCATTGCTAAATGAGATAAGGATACCTACATTCTATTATTGTGATCCATAAATAGGTTCAGCAGGATCACGTGGATCCGTGGAGGTCCTGTTGTTATCGTCTTAATTACTTGATTGTTTGCATTGATAATGTTATTTTTTTTTGTACATGCCTCTGATCTTATGAAAGCACGTCTTGTGTAAATTACTTGGAAGAAAGATCGATTCTTGCATGTTTATTTAATTGTTCTTGGTGAGAGACATATCATGATCTTTATAGTCCACTAAAAAACTGTTAGGGCCATGTATGAGGGATAGCTCAATCGATTGAAAACTACGCCTTATGAAGTGGAAGTTACTAATTTAAATTTCTCCTTCTTCTTTTATATGTACATGTCAAAAAAAATCAAAAAATCAAAAATGCCTGAAGAAGAAAAAGTGTATTCACTCGTCAAGAAATTGAGTTTTACATAGTGGGATTGATAATTGACTCCTAGCATAAAAAATAAATCACAATATTACGTTCACGCAATATATTAGATAATAGTTAATTTTCTATTTTCAATTTGTGTAAAATTTGTTAAACGTATAAATTAATGTGTTATTAATTGAAGCAAATGAGATTTTTTCTATGGTACTAGAGGTGGATCGATCATTAATGTTGAACCATATTAATTTCCTGTATTCTTTCTTCCACTATTTTCCCTTCACTTTCCGTATCATTTCTACTTTTATCACTCCGTTTACCCCAAAATCAATATTAGAAAAAAAAAAAAGAAAAAAAAAAAAGTCAATATATTTATTGGAGGGTATTATGAGAAAATAAATTTTGAGAAATTTAAAATTATCATTATCTTGACTACAATTATTGATTTTTTTTCTTCTGTGCCCATGAGATCCCGCCAAGCCACCTACTTCTAATTAACCATGAACTTAAGCGAAGAGCCGTCAAACCCTAAAAAGAGAGTTGCGCAAAGAGAGCATAGCAGAGTGGGGAGGAGTCATAACTCCCTCCCCACGCCCCTTTCTCTTTCCCGCTTCTTTTTGCCACCTCCACCGTAAATTGACCAGGGTGCATGTGTCAATGGTACTTAGAGTGCTTTCTAGCAGCGGGTGGCTAGCCAGTGGTGGTGCGTGTAACGCATGAGGGTGTGATTGATTTTTTTTTTTTTTTTCGTATTTTCATTGTTTTGAAATAAGATTGTATTTTCTCTAGATATGCTTTTAGTAGCGATCTATGGGTGGATTTTTATTCGTTTTCTTAGGTTTTGTTTTCACGACTCCTTAAGAATAACAAAATTGGTTTCCGGTCGGTCTTTTATTTTTATTTTTGGTTTATTTTCTAGCTAGGAAACCATAGAACAATGACGGAGGAGTTATCAGGCATAAATAAGAATTGTAACTATGGTTTAGGCAACAAAGACAATTGCGATTGATAAAGCACTAGTAAAAAAAAAAAAAAGGCCCTCTAAATGAGCCTCAGAGAGCCAAACGCTCTCTTCTCTCTCCTCTAGAATCCCCAACACCCTCGTTCGGCAGCCATGGAGGAGGGAGACGCTGTCTTCCTCCTCCCCCCTTTTTCTCTCTTTTTCCATTCTCCTTACTCCCCCTCCCCTTCTTGCCTCTTCAGAGGCCAAAACCGTCTCTTTAGAGACCCTATCTGCCTTCTCGGAGGCCTTATCTCTGTCCAAAAATTGTAGCGGTCCATCCTCCTCCACAAAACCTCAAACCACCTCCATCACCAGAAGCTCCAAGTCTAGATTTCACAAATTTTTTGAAAGCTTTGGATATGTTTTTTTCAAAATTTATTCTCTTGTTTTCAGGAAATCTTGGGTGCACACGAGCCATCCCACTGGGTTCCAGGCGGTCTCCGCCATCGTCTACCACCAGCGATCCACCCATCCGACCACCACGCGCCGATGCGTGTTCAACACGCGCCTGCGAGTAGATCTTACTCGCGGGTGCGTGTCCCTCACGCGCCGCTCCACCAATCGCCGACCATCTGGTTTCCTTTCCGGCTCGGTGGCCTGTGTGTCTCCGACTACTCCACTGTTGCTGTTTTTTGGACATATTTATCTGCTTTTTAGCTTGTCTTTGTTTTATGTAATGTTGTGTTACTTTCTGATAAACCTGATCTGGTTAGATTTTAGACTTTTTGTAAGTGAAGTGGTTTTTTTCTTTTCTTTTTGGTTTCCTTTTGGAAACCTTTTTTCCATGGTTACTGTGCATCTAAATCTCCCTGGCTTTTTTGAAAGTCTGTTTAGATGCTTGATAGGAGTATTCGTACTCCCGATGGTAATATCCATCAGATTGCACCGCGGCAAGGGTTTTCTCAGGCTGCATTCGCAGATGACTTCCATCTTCATCTACTTTAAGGAGTTTGTAGTCTATTTAGATTGGGTTTATATGTCTAAGCTTTTTAGCTTTAAGTGTCTGTCCTGTAACTTTCTAATGCTTTAATGGATTTCGGTTTGTTACAAAAAAAAAAAAAAAAAAAAAAAAAATTAATAAAATAAAAGCTAAGGAGTCAATGACCTGGCCGTGGATAGAGATGTGATTCGTCGAAATTTGTTGTAGATTTGAAATTAATTGGGACGGTGACTTTTCGTAGATATTGTCGTATAATAGCCTGAAATGTTATTTTGTATGTATCTTTGGCATTGTATGGAGCATTTTGCCAATTTAATTGTTATATCAATGAAGAGATAATTCATTAATAAGCCATAAACTTGATCATAATTTTTCTCAATTAGTTCAGAAGAAATAATCATAGTTTTCATCAACATTGGGTAGAGACCTTAAATTGTGAGTGACCTTAAGAGAGGATAATTTTAAGAGTATTGCTATAAACCAAACTTTTATCTCATCACTATTCCACACTACTCACATGGAGTAATTCCATACTCCAACGTTTTAATTATCTCCCTTTCATCTTGCAACATATGGTGTATAAAAATAAGGTTTTTTAGTTGCAGCACAAATCTGATTTGATTTTATTATAATCAATTATAACCAATCCTGAAATAAAATCGAACAAATACCTGCATAAAGAGTGATGTACGTACAACAAGATGATGAACCAACAGAGTGATAAGTTAACATGAAATGGAAAAGTACAATAAAAAAAGAAAAAAAAAATCAACAATAGACTGATCAATTAATATGAGACGACAAACAAATAACTCTATAGAAAGATATGTATCATACCATAATAAATCAACAATAGACTAAGCAGTTAATACGAGGCAAACAAATAGCTGTATAGAAAGATATGTATGATAGGATAATAAATTAACAATGGACTCATCAGTTAATATGAGAGAAACAAATACCTATATAGAAAGATATGTATCATAGGATAATCAAATTTAGAATAGAAAGATAATTTGTCCCGTATTGGAGACCCTTAATAAATCAATTCAATACGGGAAATGGATGGCATGTTTTATTTATTTATTTTTAATAACAATGCTTCTTGATTTATTCATCTCATGAAAATAAGGATATAAATTTTCTCCAAACCAGTCTGGAGGAAATATACTTCAACCAATTTAAAACAGTACCAAGTGTCTATAAACAATTAAAACACACATTAAATTCTTAAGCATTAATTGCAGTTTACTAACTTAGACTAACTTTTTAAATGTTTATAGATACTTGGCACTCTTTTAAATGAGTTGGATGATATTTCCTGCGGACCAGTTTGGAAGAAATTTCTATCTTAAAAAATAAAGCATGTTGCTTTGACAAAATATCATAAATACAATGAGAAACTTATTCCATCAAAATTTGAGCTATACTTTGTTTAACTCTTTGAATGTCACTATTCCAATTAGTTTCCAGATTTGTAGCATATTCCGATGAATCACGTCTTTGGTCACTGCTTGATCCATCACAACTTTCTCAAATAGACAATAATTTTCTAGCTTTTCTATCTTCACTACAAATGCATTTATAGTACATTCCTAGCTTTTAGAGGTGTACAACAATTATTATTTGACCATATTTAATCCAAATCACAGAAACTAAAAGGAATCATAAGAAAGGCAATGGATGTTTAGTTTTGTGTCCATGCACGTAATTAGCCCTAGTTTTAGTATCTATCTCTTCCATTGTACTAACAACTAAGGTCCCTTGTTTTATGGTCCACACAAAAATTGACCGGTCAGAATAAAAAAAGGTCTCACAGTACATCAAGAAATTGATCCCACCAAGCTATCTTGTTAGCCATTTCTTACTTTTATCTAAAATAAACAAGCAAAACATTAACAAAACCTTACATCTCAAATGCAAAATACATTTTTGTTGCATTCACCGTTACATGTAGTGCACACTATCACATATCCATCTCATTAATATACTATTTCTCTCTCTACATCTCTATTTTCTCAGAATTTTTTCCTACTATTACTCTTCCACGTCTCTTTTCTCCTAAAATTTGCTCATACTATTTCTCTCACTACATCCCTTTCTCTTCCCAAAAGTTGAAAAATAGGATCTTTATAAAAAATACAATCCTTATAAAAAAAAAAAAAATTAAATGATATAGAAAAAAAAAGTAGATAATCGGATGTATGGTGTCATTTAAAACTCATTAGTAAAACTAGATAAAGTGAGTGTTAATTAGTCATTTTACATAAAAATATACATCAACCAATTTGAATGCTATTAAACCATGAACTTACATCTATTTTACTTTTCCTTTTTTACTTTGCTCCACTTTGTTTGGATTTTAGAAATCCCCAAATACTTATATCTAACCTTTAGACAATATTTGATTTTTACAGTTTACTTAATCTTAAAATGTGAAACGAGGACCACTAATTGGCAAGTTATATATTTATTTTTTCCTCTCCCTCTGGTCCTCAAACTATAGACATTTTGCTTTGTTATCCACGTACACACAGACTCAACTGGATCACATAGAGGGCAGTTCCCAACTCCATCAAATTATAATTTCGGGTTGTTAAGAGGTGTTGTTATAATTTTGGACTGACTTAACTGTTTGCATTGTGATCATATTGAGGGCCAGTTTGGGTCGTTGAGGTGTTTTTATCTGTATGCATACTCCATTCATTAATTTAGTAGGTACATGCTTCTGATCTTATGACACCTGGCACTTTATGAATCATACATACATACATACATCCTTCCAGATCATGCATGACTTGATACGTGACGTCATTCTCCAAGGAAAGCACTTCAATTCTTACGTATTGTAGTTGGAAGAAAGTTTATTGTACGTTTATTTATTTAATTGTTGTAGGTAAAATATATATAATAGAAAAAAAAAAAAAAATCCAACTGTTTTAGTGAGAGAGATATGAGCAGAATCCAACTGTGTTGGTGAGAGAGAAGAAGTCCTATTTTTTAGGCGCTATCAATTAAGGATGCCAGGTTTCATACGTCCAGAGTTACGGATAAATATTATTTAGGAAAAAATTCTTCAAATTATTCATTCAATACTCAATTGTAACTAGCCGAAGGGTTAGTTACCTGACTATCTCCTCCATTATACAATTAACAACTGTCGGGTCAGAAGAAAAGAAAGTGTATTCACTCGTCAAGAAATTGATAATGTTTATTATATATGGTGGGATTGATTCTCAGCATAAAAAATAAATCACAATATGACATGCAATATATTAAGTTAATTAATTTTCTACTTTCAATTTGTGTAAATTTGGTTAAACGTATAAATTAATGCGTTATTAATTGACGTAAATGAGATTTTTTTTTTCTGTATGTTGAGGCGGACCATTAAAGATGAATCATATTAATTTCCTGTGTTCTTTCTTCTTCTATTTTCCTTTCACTTTGAGTATCATTTTAACTTTTCCCAAAATCAGTATTTAAAAAAAAAAAATCAAATATATATTATTGGAATTGTTGAGAGGGTGTTATTATCGTCTGACCTGGCTGTTTGCATTGTACAATCTTCTCTTGCGATCCACACACAGACTGGTGCATTTATTATGTTGCATCAGTTTTTGGTTGAGGTGTTATTATCGTCTGACATGCATGCATGACTGTTTGCATACTAAATTCATTTTTGTCTATAATGAATTATTGTTTACTAATATGTATATTAAATTATTTTGATTGATTCTCGTGGTGTATTTTCTACTTAATATACCTGGATAGAAAACTCAGATAGCGATGTATAACATGATAATAAATCAGCAATAGACTTATAAGTTAACGTGAGACGGACAAATACCTGTTTAGAGAGCGAAGTATGAGAGGATAATTAATCAACAATAGACCCATAAGTTTGAAAGAAATGATAATAGTGGAATAATAAAATAGACATAAAAAATTTATGTGGTTTGATCTATTAATAAGTTTGCAATACAAATTGCTTTATTTATAGAACTTATCGATAAACAAATATGAAACAAACAAATAGCTGTATAGAAAGATATGTATGATAGGATAATAAATCAAGAATAGACTGATCAGTTAATATGAGACAAACAAATACCTGTATAGAAAGATATGTATGATAGGACAATCCAATCATGAAGAATAGAAAGATAAATTGTCCCTTACGTATTGGGGACCCTTAATAAATTAATTCAAGTATGAGAAATAATGGATGGCATATATATTGTACAACAATTATTATTTTACCATACTCAATCCAAATCACAAAAACTAAAAGAAATCATGAGAAAAGCAATGGGAAAATGTCATAAAATTCAAACCTTTATTTTTGTTTTAAGAAAGAATATTTGTAAATGTCATAAAATTCAAACTTTTGCTCATACTGAGATGGTGATGGTCTTGAAACTGACATTCTCCCTCCTAGTTGGATCTCTTGTTTCGAGGTCCACAATGGTCAGAAAAATATGTTTACACACTACGTACGTAGTAGTAATTAACGGAAAATTTCATTAGCTAGCTCTATGATGATGCAAGATGAAAAATTAATAAAGAATCTGGAATTTTAGTTTTATTTCGGTTATCAGTTTTATTTGTAATTTAATAATGGGTTTGACCCAAAGTTTGAAGTAAATTATTTTGTAATTCAATAATGAGTTTAGCCCAATGTCATTCAAATTAGAGTTAAGAGTTAATATGGAGGGCCAGTAGTTATGGTTTCATTGTACATTAATCTTCTATTGCGATGATGCAATCCACACACAGAATCATCAAGAGGATAACATGGAGAGCCAGTTTGCATTGTGCATTCTTCTATTGCGATGATGCGATCCAACACAGAATCATCAACAGGATAACATGGAGGGGAGGGCCCAGTGGTTATCGTTTCATTGTACGTTCTTCTATTGTGATCCACACACAGGATCACTTTCAGGGCCAGTTTGTATGACGGGACTTTGTCGTCTTCCGAATATTGTGAATTGTAGGAGCTCTGAATCACACATATACACAACCTTAATTCCAGATATGCATGACTTGATGATGTCAAGCTCCCACGAAAGCACTTACGTAATGTTAGAAGAAAAAGTTGGTTAAAAAACTTTACCTAACATTTAAGGAATCCATTTTGTCAGATCGACCGTTACTTTAGTACTATAAATAAGAGTGGGCTGTCATCATTGTCTTCTACATCCGGTCCATTTTGTGCGAAACTCTCCTGCATGCAAATTAGGTTGAGTATCACAACTTGCCAAAGAGAAAGGAGGCCCTTTGACTACGTACTCAACTGGCTTTTATAGTAAGTGCATGTTTCCATCATCGTCTCTAATAAAATCTTCGGCATTATTGTTGCTATCATCGTGCCCTTACTTGTTAGTGGTTATACGTCATCATGATCATGTTAGTATAGTGACCGCATGCCGCTAGCCAGGATGGGAATTTGTAAGGAAAAAGGAGGATAGAGGATTCGCCGGTAGTGAATCCGACGAGACAACTCTAACGCTCAAGTCAATTTAGTGGCGATCGGCCACTCTACTTAGAAGTGACTATAATATGCTAGGGTTATTGTATGCTTTCTAGTGATCGTCACTCAACCTAGGACCAAAGTACTAGAAGTTACTTTCGTATGAGTCTAGCTATCTGATTACTTAGGGGTGCACTCAAAATAGAAACATTAGGATGATGGACCACACATAGTAGCTAGTTGTATACTCCATGCTTTGAGTTCCGGTGTGTCGTCTAAGTACTTACACCCTTTCTCTTTATCTTAACTTTTCATCTCCCTAGGATGTATGTACGTACTTTGAAAATTTTGTAATAAAATTCTAACATTTAAAACTTATCTCACTTCTAAAATAAATAAACTAACACTAAATAACTAGTGTTTATCAATCAATAGAAGAATAATTAACAATTAACTACAGTAGTCTAGTTGTATTTACTTACTTTTGCATGTAAACTGATTATTGAATTTAACATTATAATAACTTCATTATGTTGGGAGGTCTTCATTATAAATCATCATTATCCATGAACTTAAATTATTCCAAATTAATAGAGAATTTGTTGATATTCGCATGTATAGATATACCAACTTCTTGTAGCAGTCTTCATCTAATCACCTAATTAGGAATTTATTGTCTATCTCATTTTGTTTCCAAAGAAACAAAGAAAAAACGGAAGAAGGTGCTTTCAACCAGCCTCCAGAAGAACTGGAGGAGATAGTGTCAGAGATGCCAAGCTCATCAACGGAAGATTTTGAAAATAAAGGTAATAAGGAAGTTTTTCCAACATCTTAGCATGCATCCAAGTGTCATGATTTCTCACCGCAACTTGTAATTAATAGGTCTGGTTTTATTTTTTTATTTTTTTAAAAAAAAAATCCAGGGGAAATAAGATATGATGAATACCATCCGAGGCGTGATCCCGTCTTTCAAGCTGTGTTAAGAGGTGATTGGCCGACTGTTAAGGCTTTTCTTGAGGAAGACCCATGCTGTGTTCGAGCCCCCATATCGGAAGATCAAGAGACGGCACTCCACGGTGCGGTGATTGCAGAAGACATAATTGTTATAAAAGAATTGTTGAAATTGATGACTCCGGAGGACTTGAAATTGACTACCACAAAAGGAGCTACAGCCCTTCACTTTGCAGCTCAAACAAAAATGGTGAAAATTGCAGAGCAGTTGGTTAAAAAAAACAATAAACCGCTATTGATCCGTAACTCCGATGGGAACATACCACTCCACATTGCAGCTTACCAAGGACATCGAAACATGATCTGGTATCTAATCTCTGTGACTCCTTTTGATCATTTGACTGCTGATGATCGCACTAAGCTCCTGCTTGATACTATTCGCAATGATACGTATGGTAAGCCTTACATTTGACTATAAATTTGTTTGTGTTAAAGTAATGATTAAGTGATCAAATGTACATCTTCCTATCAGTTTAAACTTTGTGAAAAACTGGTTATTTAATATGGTATCAAAGCCGGAGATCATGAGTTTGAATCTTGACTTCGTCATTTACCTCTTATTTCAATTAAATATTTCACGTGTCGGGTCTTACCTATTAAAAGAGAGTTTGAGCCCATATGTGAGGGAGAATACTAAAGTAATGTTTAAGTGATTAAATTTACCTCTTCTTATCAGCTTAAGCTTTTAGGAAAACTAGTAATTCAACAGTTTGATTACAAGTTGGATATATGAATCAGTTATGACTTCTACTGCAATTAATTAATGTGCATTTTTTATGGACAGATATAGCATTGAAAATTCTGAAAATAGATTCAAACATAGCAACTGCCGACACTGCATGTGGGTACTGGAGAGCTTTGGAAGTGTTGGCAAGAAAACCTTTGGCAATTTACTGCCCAAGTCGGCTATCACTCCAACAAAGTCACTCAAATTCCTGTTTGTTTACCTCCAAGCCAAACTTCTTTAATTTCCCAACTAGTTCCTTGGCCTTTATTATAATGACAACTTGATGACAATTTTACTCAAATTACCTTGGCATGAGAAAATGCTCTTATTTGATTTCATCAAAATCTTTAGATAATATCTACTTATAAACTATGGAAAATTCTATTACATGAGTTTTTTTCTATTTGAAATGTCTCAATCTATTCTAACACTTGTAACCGTTTCTTTCACACACAACAACAACATGAGCGGTAGATTTTTTTTTTTTGTTCATGCTATACCATTTCTTTTTACTTAAATTCTAAAGATAGAAGAAGTTTAAAGCAAACGGGTTATTTTAAAGGCAAAACATATCTTAAGAAACTAATTAGGTCACAAGTAGCCGCATTTAATGCTTTAGTTATCTTCACATTTTCATTTTATTAGCTTTATAATATCATTTCTTATCATGGATATTGGTAAAATAATTATATAGATTTAATATTTCTTTATTACCAAACCATATCTGATTTTTGATTCTTTTTCTCAACCATAGGGTTCAAATGGATCTGTAACAACGTTTTGATGAAGACAATAACCCATCAATTAGTTGAAGACCTTTGGAAAATGGTTAGAACTCAAGACCAGTTCTCAGAAAGCTTGGTTCAATATAAGGAGACTTTAATTTTTGAGGCTGCAAAAGTTGGAAATGCTGGGTTTCTAATTATATTGATACACTATTATCCTGATCTTATATGGCAATTAGACAAAGATGGCATGAGTTTATTTCACATTGCTATTTTATATCGTCAAGAGAGTGTGTTCAATCTAATATATAAGATAGGTACTCACAAGCATCGCCTTGCATCATTGATTACTTTGGGAAAAAAGGACAACATGCTACACTTAGCTGCAAGACCGGTACCTTCGGATGGACAAAATATCGTAGTAGGAGGTTTTGGTATGCAACGGGAGTTGATGTGGTTTCAGGTGAGAGATAATATTATTTTTTTTTTCCCTAGATAATGGTTCAATTGTTACTTGTCAATTTATATATGGCCGGTCAACTGTAGGAAATAAAAAGGATTGTCCCACTGCCCTACTCATGGATGAAGAATTTAGAGGGCATAACACCTAACGAGTTGCTAAATTCGACACAGAAAATTTTTAAGGAAGACCGTGAAAAATGGATAAAGGAGACAACACAAAATTCTATGGTTGTGGCAACATTAATTGCCGCTGTAGTTTTTGCTGCAGCTTTTACTATACCAGGTGGCAACGATCAAGAAACAGGCATTCCTATATTTTTGAAAAGTAACTGGTTTACGGTATTCTTCATAGCAGATGTAATAGCAATGGTTGCCTCTTCAACTTCCATACTCGTTTTCTTGTCAATGTTCATGTCACGTTACACGGAAGAGGATTTCTTTGAGACAATACCTTCAATCTTTTTAATTGGACTCACAGCACTCTTCACGTCCATTGTGAGCATGATGGTAGTCTTTTGCGCAGCTTGTTTTTTGATTTATAGAAGTGCAAGGCCTTGGGCTCCAGTTCTTGCAATCACTTTGGCTAGTACCTCGGTTACTTTTGTTTTACTGCTACGTTTTGATCTTTTGAAGGAATCGAGACAAATATCCATGTACATATTGCGTTCTCTGCTATATAAATGTAGACTATTTTTCTACCAGAAGATGCCTATTGGGGGATGGCTCAGTAGAAAATATGAAATCAAAGTCAAATGAAAAGGAAGGAAAGTCGTATATTAGAAGGTTCCAGGGATGTTGAACAAGGAAGGCCAAGGAAAGAATTGAGCAAATAAAGACTCTGATGTTCGTTGTATTCCATCAAGACTTGCAGTGGTGTATACATATTCACATTGTTTTTTGCTTTGTGAACCCACATCTTCAAACATTTTGTATCGATTTATCAAGTGATTCCCTCGTACTAATGGATGACTCTTCCGTACAGACTCTCTTGTTAGCTTTATTTTGCCGTTCATAATTTTTATTTATTTTTTATTTATTATTTTCATTTCTCATTAGGTTATTGAATTGAATACCATTATTTTAAATATTTTACACAAAACAGAACATTAAGAAAAAAAAAAAAAAATGCATTGTTATTTTGACTCTTGTTAATTAATAGCTTTTCAAATTTAGAGCCATTATCAAATGCTAATTGAGGAAAAAATCATGTCATTATGTCTCCAATGGATAGCTCAATCGGCTGGAGACCATGCCTTATGAAGCAGAAGTCACTAGTTCGAATCCCCCCTCCTTTCTTGTGTGGACATGTCAAAAAAAAAAAAAACTGTGATATAATTAACATAGATTCCATTAAAAAGTCTAAAACTTTTATTGGACTCTACCTGCAAAAATTAAAAGAACTTGACAAAAAAAATTGGTATTATGTTGATGCCAAAAGATAATCCAATATAAGAACTGAACATAAAAGTTTATATATCTGTTAATGAAATCTAAATCAGCATGGCATTATCAAAAGGTAGAAAAAAGACAAAACATATCCAAGGAAGGCCACATTTTAGGACATAAACGTTGACTTCTCTAATGGAAATGCCGATTGGGAAATTGATTGTTGGAAGATATGAAATTCAAGTCAAACGAAAAGGAAGGAAATTGTCAGAGGTAATCAAGGGACGTTAGACTAGGCACAGGAAAGAATTGAGCAAATCAAGACTTTGATTGATGTTCATCTTAACTCTTTCCCTCAAGACTAGCTGACATGTCGTTTATTTAAATTGTGTTGGTAGTAGTCAAGCTGCCATTTAATATAGACTTTGATTTATCAAGTGATTGTGAAAGACACTATATGTGTTGCGAGTGCATTTGTAAGTGTTAAATCTCATATTGAAAAATCATAAAAATAAAAAAATAAAAAGAGTAGTTAGTATATCTAAGTGAACCCGAGTCTATAAGCTTAGGCTTTTGAGAGTGATGTTTAAATATGTATATTAATATACTCTTGCTAAAACCACATAACTATTTATCTCCCTAACAAGTGGTATCGAAACTATGGTTAGCTTCCTGGGATGATTGTCTGGACTGGTCTTGTTTGGAGTTGAGTTTTATTGCCCTCTTGCACAACTCTTGTATGCGTGACATTTTTGAAAATGTAAAAATAATTATAACAAGAGGGGGAATTAAGCCAATATGGAGGAGACTCACAATTAGGGAAGGAGAGATTGTTGTAAATACACTTATAAGTGTTGAGTCACACATTGAAAAAATATAAATATGAAGAATAAAGAATAATTAATATACCTAAGTGGATCCAAATTAGAAAAAATAAAATAAAAAAAAGACCTTGACCTTTCTAGAAATTTTGAAAAGAATATATTTTGTATTTTTTGGGTGTAAACTCCACATTTTCTTTCCTAAAAAATATGAAATATAATATTTGAACTTTTATATATATATATATATATATATATATATATATATATATATTTAAATAAAAAATATATAGAAAGATTCTTGTTTTCAACATGTGACTTTCCTTCAATATTATTCCCCCAACTTCTTTTACTCCCTTTACTTTCTTTATTCTCCTCAACTTTCAAGGTTTACGTCTCCCAAATCTCCTCCCTTCTTCTACTCATTGCAACAATATTTGGGAACCCCCCTAAAATAAAAATTCTTTGCTCCGCTGCTGATGATACACATAATCGAAAGAGCTTCAATTCAACCAGCGAACCATATCAATAATATTAAAAAAACATTGAAGATTGGCGAAACTCATCAAGAAAAAAAAAAGGCATTATTAATAAAGTGAATATAAAAGAAAAACAAGTGTTGCTTCAGTGATTTTCTTTTGGGTGTTGATAATTTTCTTCCACATTTTTTTTTTTTTCTAATTAGGGTATCGATCCCGGGCTTTATCTCCCCAATAATTAGTTCGTACCAGGACACCATGCAAAGCATTCCCCCCATGCCGGTTGGCGTGACCCCGAAAAATTGTTTGCATTAAAAGAAGGTCAAAACTTAGACCTAATATTTTATGAGGGTGTTGTGGTGCGATTTATAGGTCAGGGCTTTCAGATAAGGCCTCGTAATTTCGTTGACTGACGAAGGTTTGGAATGGGTGTTGTTATTTGTGAGACCTAAGTCCCACAAATTCAAGGGTGGGCCCATCTCTCTCTCTCTCTCTCCTTTAGTTTATTTTATTTTTATTTATTTTTTTGTTGTAACAAACTGCTTCATATTGAACAAAACCAACAAACAAAACAGCGCCCCCACTAGGAGGGAAGAGGGAGAGGTGGATCTTTGCTACAACAAATAGGGGAGGGGGGGGGAACCCGAGATAACTTTTGCCGTGGCTCAATATGCCATATGATGAGCACAGAAGTTTGCACTTCTATGAATTTTTTTAGCCTTCCAAAGAGAGGAGGCTGGGAGAAGGGAAATAGAATAAGTAATTAGATAATCTGTTGTATAGAGACAAACAAGATATGGGCAAAAGATGATAATCAAACATTTTTCTTTTTTAATTATGCATTATCTTGTGAACACCTATTCAACCCTAGCCTCTTAATTAATGTTGGAGTCTAATTTATTATTTTTCATAAAGGTCGAAAGAGCATGGTGATGATGTGATGAGGGGTCATGCCTATTTTTAATAAGGGCTAAGCCTAATTTTTAAGGCTCAAAATACAACTTTATAAAACAAATTAAAAGAAAATTTGAAAAACTAGGAAAGCCATAGCCCCTTTGTCTATTAATAGTTCCGTTACTTATGACACATGTTATATTCAAATAAAAATGATTGAAAATAACAGATTTCTAAATGAGTTGGACAACTACTCCTGCTTTAAATCTGTCTCGTACCTACAAAATGTCAAAAGGTCAAATGATGTCTAGTGGTTATATTTATTTATCTCCCACTCTTTACTCAAACTATAGACCGTTTATTTATTAATTTAGTGATCTGGACGTTTTTAGATAGGAGTTGGTTATTTATAGACAAGTTATATATCAGAACGTTATAGTAAAAAAAAAAAGAAGTCAACATCATATATAATTATATATGGAGGGCTTGTAGTTCTGAACTTATTGACTTAATTTGTTGTGAATTTATGTTGATTCTAGAAACTTGAAATGCTTACAACTGGCTTTTCAGACATAATTTGGGCTAATCTTAAAATATTAGTGTGTCATAATGCATGCATACATGATTACAAAATGTTGTTGGAAAACAGAAATATTGTCTACCTGATCATAATATATAAGTGACAACAACCTCACACGAAAGCATGGGTAAACTAATCTTAAAATATTAGGGCATCACTTGCATTCATACGTTTCAAAATTTTAGAAAGAAAAAAGAAAATTGTCAACGCAACATGCATGCACGTACGTTATAATAATTCATAATTACGTGACATCAACTTCCCACTAAAGCATTGCTTGCGTATTATTATCCAAAGAAAATTCTTGTAACCATATGTATATAATATATAATTAAATATATAATAGCGGTAATTAGTGTTTTTTTAGCGTCCTTTTTATGGTGTCATTTCCTTCGGTTTTGTAAATGACGCAAACCATTTTACGTCTTATAGTACAAAACGACGAAAATTTCACCCTTAGGGTTAAAAGACGTCATTAGTACATTCAAGCGTGTGCATTTTACAGATGTTTTGTAAGTATAAACATGCATGTTATAATTTCTCATTCTTCTATAATATTACAAATTGATTTTTTAGGTTGGCGTTGTCAGAGTGGTTTAATATTTAAGTTACTTAAAAGGGTTTTCAATTCTTCATCAGTTGAATCATTTATTGTTTTTATAATATTTAATGGTTGATTGTATGGTGATGAAATTTTAAATTCCACATTTATTTTTATTTACACCTATTCAAACCCCATCTAGATGTTAGAAGTCGTTGGGCTATAATTTTCAGAGAAACTTGTAATGCTTACAACTGGCTTGAAGACATTATTTGGGTTGATACATTATAAAATTTTAGAGTTTGACATGACTTTATCAATATTAGTGACGTCAATCTTACACAAAAGAATATTGTTTGCCTTATATGGTCAAGTGGAGCTTCTTGCAATTTAATTTTAGTATTAAACGAAATTATTTAGTTGACTAACTTTTTAATTTTTTGTGCTTTTCATTTGTGCTTATCAAGATATAATGGTGAACATTGCTTTATAAATCTTGTGGTGTACTTCGTATTCAAACGCTCCAGTGAGGTTAGAATCAAAAACTCCTTTCCCTTCACAAAAAATCCGTTCCCTTTGTGAAGTTAAATTTAGTATGGTTAGCTAAAATTTCAATATATATATATATATATATATAACGTGTGATGTGTCCAAGATAAGTACGATGTCAGTGTTGTTGCGACTGTTCACCGTTTTCATGACTTGTTAAAGTCAGAAAGAGGAAGCTCTCTCTGAACCAAAAAAAAAAAAGAATTGTAACTCGACAGCGAGGGTAGGCAACGAGGGCATGGGGACAGATCTACCTAAGATTAAAAAAACATATTAGGGGGTTGAGAGGGGCCAAATCGAAACCTCCTTATAGCTCCTCCTCTAGCGTGCATAAACCCAAAATTCCTTATGCACTGAAAGCATGTTTGAGATTGTATTTGAGAAATATAAATTTCATGTCAAAAATAGTTGTTTTGGCAAGAACTTCATTTTTGTTTCTTTCTTAAAAATTCTGTCAAAAGTATGCTTTAGCCATTTTTATAGTAAAAAAGTCGAAGAAGAACTTTTAGAGCATGTTTAGGATTGTGTTTGAGAAATAGAGCTTTTAAGTCAAAAAGAGTTTTTGGCAAAAGCTTCATTTTTAAGCTTTTGCCAAAAGTGTTTTTTGGACCCTTAAAAGCGCTTTTAATTTTTTTACCAAACGAGTACTTTTTTTTTTTCAAATTGGCTTTTTGAATGTTAAAAGCACTTTTATGTCTCTCAAACGCAATTCCAAACAGGCCCTTAGATTTTTTACCAAGCAATCCATCTTTTTGTTTGGTACATCTTTTTAAGTATTAAAAATACTTTTTAACCTTTCTAACGCAATCTCAAACATGTTTCAGCCGATCATCTAATCCCAAATAAGCTCTTACCCATCTCGTGAGGTCAGTCATTTTATTTTAAATATATTGTGAAGCTTAATTGAAATGTAATATAATTTTCTCGATTAAAAGAAATGAAACACGTGACTGTTTGCAATTTGCATAATATATTTTCGTTTTTTATTTATTATTCTAATCTTATACATCACTCGACAGCCAACAATATTGGGACAGGATTTCCAAGCTTTTAGGATCTGAGTTTATAGACTCTGCTGTTCTTCATGTGGATTCTAGCTAGCAAGTTGGTATTTGTAATTAGAACTACTGGCTTTCACACATGATTTAGGCTCTATGCTTAAATTAATCTTAAAATATTAGTGCATATGATCACATGCGTTCATACTTCAAATTTTGGAAAACAAAAATGTCAATGCAAGGATAGACTTAGAAGTAAGGTGAGATCGATTTGAATCTACCATCCTACGACGATCCGCATGCAAGACGACAAAAGAGACAGCGGACAAAGTCAATGGGATGGATGAAGTTTTTTATTCTATTTATTTATGTTTCTCGTTAAATAATGTTGAAGATTGTTTTATAAATCTGGTGGACATTGTAGCCAAACGCTCCAGCAAGATTTAGCATAAAAATTTTCGTTTCTTTTGACAGCTCAGCAGACTCTGAAGCTCGATTTGCAACGGCTACCTAGAACTCTAATAGTGAGTGTTGTCAATCTCCTACAATAAATCTTCAGCATTGAAAAACGTTATGCCGACTCCAAAAACTTGTTTATCATAATTTATGCAGAAGTAATACTATGAAGTAATAAACAATTCAATCACCCAAAATATATAAAGCAATAAAGAGGCAGACACAAATATTTTGGTTACGAAGAGGAAACTTTTTAGAAACGGATCTAAAAGTAAAACCTCTCCGGGGCAGCCAAACCCAGGAAATCACTATCAAAAGATTATCCAGAGATTACAGACACTAGGAACACTTACAACCCTTTGCAAGACCTTGGCTCTGTAAGATCGACAAGCTTACAACTCGTCTCCTTGCTCACAATCTTCTTCAACGTGATTCTCCTTTACCGGACCCTTCCGATAGACTTCTCAACCGTAGATTTATCAAAGGAATAACTAAAACTCTAAGAGATTCAATTAATGCTCACCACATATGATCTCTCTTAGCACAGCCTCCGACGAACTCTTTGGGGCGAAAATTCTTACTTCTCTCTTCTATAATGAAGTATATATACCCCCGACAAAACCCTAGACCAAACCTACTTAAAATCACGTTTTTGGGCCTAAAACTTACTGGGTGTCCGGACATGTTAATGGGCTGTCTAGACACGGCTTTGTGGAGCAAAATTTGAGTTTCTGGAAATGCGGTCCGGACCCGGGGAAGGCATGTCCGGACATGGGTGAAACAGCATTCTGGAAATGCTGTCCAGTCTTGATCAACAGCTCCGATCGATGGGCGTTTGTGGTCTGATTGAGCTGAAATTTTGCAGAGACGTTCATAACACATGAATCTACATTATGAACGGAACAGATTGTATTCTGAGCATTCTATATCAGTGTTTGAGCTTGTAAACAGTAACTTCTGCATTTTGAAATTGAATTAAGCCAACACAAGAATTAACAAGCATAATAGGTGTTCTCTCATCATGCCAGTAGCCATTTCTCTTACTCATGATTTTTTTTTTTTTTTTTCATTTCATAAAATAGAAGCTTGGTGTTTCTGTTGTGCTGATTCCTACTTCCTATATACTAATTTACTTCTTCACAAATTTCATTAAGGAAACTTTATGAAAACAGAAAGATAATTTGATTAATTCGAAGAAAAAAAAAAATGATGATTTGTTGTGAGGGATGGCTAATTAGTGCAGTGCGAATGTCCCGCTAAATTCGCTCACAAATCATGCTCAATATCACCTGCTAAGTAACTGGGATCTTTATCTCCGATCAGTTTACATTGAGTAAATTGTGGAAGGAAATTTGATAAGCATAATAAGCAAGAAAAATGAAAAAGTTATGCAGCATCTTTATTCAAAACCATTTCTCTCTCTCTCTCTCTCTCTGGTCTGTAATTAACTAGTGAATCAGAATACATAACATATCTCAAGGTGTTCGTATGCCAATTTTCCTACAAATATAAATACTTTTGTTGTTATCGATATATATCTCTCTAATTCAAACACCAAGCACCTGGGCCTTCAATTTTGAAGATCTTTGATATTTTAACACAAGACACAACCATAATCTTAAGTTATTTCCAAATGAAACATCTTATTTATCTTACTAGAGATGACACTTAGTTTTTGAAGTTTCTCTTCCTCTGCTCATCTGTTTAAATATTCTATACATATACACAAAACCATATTAACTATGTATTGATCATATCTGTTTTATTTCTTACAAAAGAGAAAAAGTCCAACGGGGTGCTGTCAAGTGTCAAGTAAAGAGCCTCAAGAAAGAAGACAAAAGTCAAAGGTGACTGCAAGGAGTGAGATACTTCCAAAAAATGAGTAGTCCTCTAGAGGGTTCTAGTAGTGGAGAAGATGACTGTCAAGACGTACCAGATGATCACGTTGTAACAATAGATGAGAATTTTATAGATGAACCTAATCCTAGTGAGTGATCTCTCTTTCTTTGTTGTCCATATGCAGTTACATAGACATGTGATCCACAAAAAATAAAAATAAAAAAAGTTTCCGATTAATATCTTAGGGAGCAGTGTTATGAATTCCCTTTTTTTTTTTTTTTTTATGCTGAATTGTAAATTTGGCTAAAATGATCTGTTAAGCATTTCTATATAGGCTGTTGTTGGAGCAGTTTTCCGGTTGGGTGAACCACCAGTAAAAGATATCAAGAGTTTTCACAGAGAGCAGATGTCTGATAAAGCAAAAGTATCAAAAGAATCTACTACAGATTGAGCTTCACCCAGAATTATGGAGAAGAGATTAATTGGTTTAGGAAGTGTGGAACTAGCCGTTGCAAATATTCCATACCTGGTGGACTTAGACAAGATATTCCTATAATTTCTCAATGTACCGTTGAAGACTTCAACTCGTATGGATGTGTTTAGAAAGGGTGGACCCAGTTGTTGCAAACATCCCATATATAGAGGACCTAGACAAAGATATTCCTATGTTTGCTCAAGTGTCCGTTGGAGACTTCAATGCTACAGATGTGGACCAAGAGAAGATTGCTTACCCTTTGTAATATGAACTTTCCAATATTATCTAGTGTTACCGTTAAGAGTTTTCCATAGAAAAAATTGTACCGTTATATTTCTCCTAGATATATAGAAGAGTCATATGGCTAGAGCAACTCATGTTTTTGAGAAGCTCTTTGTCTTTCTAAACCAATTCTCTTATTTTTCTCATAGTATCAGAGCCTTGAAGCTCTTGACACGTCTAGACAAATGGCTCAATCATCAACATCCTTCACACTCTCTATGCTCAATCTTCATAACCTTATCACAGCCGTCCCACCTAAACTCAACTCAAAAAATTTTCTTGTGTGGCGAATGACGATCTTTCCATTAATCCAAAATCTCAAATTGGTGAACCATCTTATTGATGATCCACCAGAGGCAACAACTACAGATGAGTCAAATAAAGAAGTACCCAATCCTAAGTATGAAGAATGGCAATCCACAGATTTGTTGCTACGTAGTTGGATTACAGGAACATTGTCAGAAGAAGCTCTCGGACACGTTGTTGGCCAAAATACCACACGTGAAATGTGGTGTTGTCTTGAAGAAACCTATCTTCAGGCAACCAAAGAAAGAGAAGTTCAGTTAAAACGCCAACTTCAAATGCCCAAACCAGAGTCGACTTCCTCAAGTAATTATCTCACTTCTTTTAAATCTATTTGTGATAATCTTGCAGCCATAAAGAAACCAATTTTTGATGAAGACAAGACTGTGCAACTGTCTCATTGTCTTGGCAAAAAATATGATGTATTCGTCACAACCATGCGGTCTAAACTTCCATTTCCCACATTTAGTTAGTTCGTCATCGCCTTACAAGGCTATGACAAGAGATATGATTATGTGACTAATGAAGAAAAAGAGGGATTTAATCCAAATCCCAATCCCAATTTTGCATTTTTTGGTAAATGAAATGGTGGAAGGGGTCGTGGATCAAATCAAGGTAGAAATCCAAGGTTCTCTTCAACTCTCAAGGATGTGGATTTGCTCCAACAAATCAAGCTTCCACTCATTATGGACGTGGGATCACTCGTGGAATAAATGAGTCATATGCATCTTTTCCCAACAATAATATTGTTGGTCGTTCTGCACAACAAAACAATCAGTCATCTCAATCGGATATTTCACGACCAAATCAACAACAATCTCATTCAACACCTCAATGTCAAATTTGTGGATGCATTGGACACATCACGACAAAGTGTTGGTATCGGTATGACTATTCCTATGATACTAATGAAAATCTCTCTCAAGTTTTTGCTGGAACTACGGTATCTGACTGACAAGATTCTGATCCAAATTGGTATACCAACACTGGAGCAAATTCTCCCATGACCTCCGATCCAGGTAATCTTAATAATCCTCAATCTTACACTGGTAATGATCACGTAATGGTTGGCGATGGTTCATTGTTGCCTATTTCTCATATTGGTACCACTACATTAAACTCTTCTCATGGAAAATTAGAACTTCAAGATGTGCTTGTTGTGCCTGATATTAAGAAAAATTTAATTTCTGTTAGTAAATTAATTAAAGATCTTTCATGTGCTATTGAATTCATTTCTTTTGGTTTTAAGATCAAGGACAGAATTATGGGGCTAATCCTAGCAACGGGGCATAAGCAAGGTGGCTAATACGCACTTCATGAAGGGGGAGCAATTACGGCTTTGGCAGAAATAAAATTTGGACGAGCACCTGAGCCTTTTTGGCACCAGAGGCTTGGCCACCCTCATTCTAAGCTTTTACATAATTTAGCTTCTAAACAAATTATTGATGTTCCTAGTTGGTTAAAATCTCAAACTATATGTAGTAGTTGTCAAATGGGAAAAAGTTGTCATCTCCCTTTTCCTTTGCATAATAAAATTAAATCTGCTCCTCTCACAAAAATTCACTGTGATTTATGGGGACCAGCCCCAATTGCCTCTGTTCAAAATTACAAATATTATGTTCTTTTTGTTGATGATCATACTAGATATACTTGGCTATATCCATTGAACAAAAAAATCTAATTTTTTCAATAGCTTCCTCATTTTTTAACGTATGGTAGAAAATCAATTTGGGTCCAAAATTAAAATTTTTCAGTGTGATGGAGGTGGTGAATTCGAGTTAAAGGATTTTTTGTCTCACTTGGAAACAAATG
Organism: Corylus heterophylla; assembly: GCA_016403345.1. Taxonomy (NCBI): domain Eukaryota; kingdom Viridiplantae; phylum Streptophyta; class Magnoliopsida; order Fagales; family Betulaceae; genus Corylus; species Corylus heterophylla. Next base: position 18,921,688 of record CM028140.1, read on the forward strand.
GTATTATCCGATTTGTTTCTTGTCTAGGAACACCCGAACAAAATGGCGTTCCCGAACGAAAGCACAGGCACATTGTCGAAACTGGACTAACAATGCTTTTTCATGCACAGTTACCCAAGCATTTTTGGGTTGATGCCTTCATGATTGCTATATATCTCATCAATCGACTACCATCCTCAATTCTCCAAATGGAGACACCATTTTTTAAATTACATGGCATTCATCCTGACTATAACTCTTTGAAGGTTTTTGGATGTACGTGTTTTCCTTATTTACGTGACTATGCCAAGAACAAGTTCACTCCAAAATCCTACCCTTGTGTGTTTCTTGGATATAGTCCTATGCACAAAGGCTATAGATGCCTTCATCCACCCTCGAAAAGAGTCTATTTATCTCGCCTTGTTATTTTTAATGAAAAATATTTCCTTACATTGACCCAAAATTGTTGTTTTCTCCTGCACAACAAAATAGTATTTTTTTTCTACATTTTCAGAACTTGCAGATGAATTTTTCCTGTCTTCATCTACTGGGCTCTCGGATGTCACCCCTGGGCGATCACGTGGTGACCCCACACCACAAAATGGATGTTGTCTCCTCACCAAAACTTAGGGGCTCATCTTTTATTTTTCAACGACCCATGGACTCCACAATTGCTCATGTTTGCCACAACCAGAATGCTCCACCGAATGATAACACCCATGACATCGAAGCTACCTCCAGAGAACAAGAAGACATCCAAGCTGCTTCCAGAGAACCAGACGTCATCCAAGATGCCTCCAGTGAACCAGACATCATCAACTCGTCAGCTAGAGTCTTAGATCCTTGTAGTAGTCAACCGAATGAAAACAGCCAAAAGGCTCCAACCATTGCAAACAACCAAGATGAATCTTCTCTAGCTGTCAACACAGATGAAAGCACCGATGCTCAAGCGGTCCCCTCACCTGAAAATTCTCAGCTTGCGGACAATTCATCAAACAATACTCAAGTGCTCCCTTCATCAATCTCTGTTCACCCAGGCGAATTATATATTGATTTGCCTCAAATTCCTATGGAATCATGCACTAGAGGCGCTTCATCTCTCAATGTCCATCCGATGATCACTCGACGTAAAGCTTGTACACACCATGGCTTAGTTAGTTCACGCTCACCATCTCCCTTGGAACCTTGTGATCTCTCTTCAGCTCTACAAAGTCCCAAATGGCTCCAAGCTATGCGAGATGAGCTAACTGCTCTTCATTACCAACACACATAGGATCTTGTTCCTCGTCACGATTCTATGAATATCGTGGGCTCCAAATGAGTCTTCAAAACTAAACTCAAATCTGATGGCTCTGTTGAGCGTTTTAAAGCCAAGTTGGTTGCCAAAGGTTACAGTCAATTGGAAGGTATAGATTTCATTGAAACCTTTAGTCCTGTTATTAAACCAACTACTATACGGCTTGTACTTTCCCTAGCTGTTACTCATGGTTGGCCCATTCGGTAATTGGACGTTAAAAATGCTTTCTTGCATGAACATCTTAAAGATGTTGTCTACATGGAACAACCTCCTGGATTTTCCAGTCCTACTTTTCCCACTCATGTATGTCGCCTTCGCAAGGCTATTTACGAACTCAAACAAGCACCTGGTGCGTGGTTTGATCGTTTTAGCTCTTTTCTTTTACACCTTGGTTTCACATGTAGTAAAGCTGATTCATCTTTATTTATTTTTCGAACTAATTCTACTCTCATTCTCCTTTTGGTTTATGTTCATGATATAATTGTTACTAGTAATCAATCTTCTCTTTTGACTAACCTCATTTCTCAGTTAAGCACATAATTTTGCATGAAAGACTTAGGACCTCTACATTTTTTCTTGGGTATTGAAGTTATTCCCTTTTCTGGTGGCCTATTCATCTCCCAACAAAATTATGCCCGTGATATTCTTTCCAAGGCATCCATGTCTAGTTGCAACCCTATTGGCACTCCCCTTGCTCAAAAGCTTAAGTTGCACAGTAAGGATGACTCTCTTGTTAATGCCACATATTTTCGTAGTCTTGTTGGTGCTCTACAATATCTCACATTGACTCGGCCTGATCTTACATATGCTGCCAATCTTGTTTGTCAAGTTATGCATTTACCTGGATTGTCTCATCTTCAAGCTGTCAAACGCATCTTGCATTATCTCCAAGGTACGTTGCATTATGGAATAAGATTACTATCCCGCTCATCCCTTAATCTCTATGGTTTTTCTGATGCTGATTGGGCTGGGTGCCCTGATACGCGACGATTTACAACTGGCTATTCTATTTATTTGGGCTCAAACTGTATCTCTTGGACTTCCAAGAAACATCCCACGGTTTCTCGGTCGAGTGCTAAAGCTGAATACCGAGCCATGGCCTCCACTGCAGCTGAAATCACTTAGATTACTTATTTGCTCCGTGATATCGGCCTTACACTACATCTTCCTCCTACATTATTTTGTGACAATATTAGTGCCCTTCATATCATAGTGAATCCAGTTTTCATGCTCGCACCAAACATATTGAGCTTGATATTCACTATGTTTGCGAAAAAGTTGCTGCTGGTGCTCTTATTACCCGCTATGTCCCCTCTACTTTACAGGTGGCTGATATTCTCACCAAGGCACTCTCTAAGGACCACTTTCATACTCTTCAAATCAAGCTTGGAGTTCTGCCTCTGCCGCCCTCCAGCTTGAGGGGGAGTGATAAAGCAAAAGTATCAAAAGAATCTACTACAGATTGAGCTTCACCAAGAATTATGGAGAAGAGATTAATTGGTTTAGGAAGTGTAGAACTAGCTGTTGCAAATATTCCATACCTGGTGGACTTAGACAAGATATTCCTATAATTTCTCAATGTACCGTTGAAGACTTCAACTCATGTGGATGTGTTTAGAAAGGGTGGATCCAGCTCTTGCAAACATCCCATATATAGAGGAGCTAGACAAAGATATTCCTATGTTTGCTCAAGTGACCGTTGGAGACTTCAATGCTACAGATGTGGACCAAGAGAAGATTGCTTACCCTTTGTAATATGAACTTTCCAATATTATCTAGAGTTACCGTTAAGAGCTTTCCATAGAAAAAATTGTACCATTATATTTCTCCTAAATATATAGAAGAGTCATATGGCTAGAGCAACTCATGTTTTTGAGAAGCTCTTTGTCTTTCTAAACCAATTCTCTTATTTTTCTCAAAGTCTTTAATTGTTAGGGAGTGCTATTTATAGAGGCTAAACGTAGTCGTTGGAGTCTTAATCCCCAGGCTCCTTTAATCATGGGATCGACGATTTGGTGTGGGAATACGTTCTTTTTTTTTTTTTTTTTTTTTTTGACATGGGAAATTCCAACAAAATTATTTGTAACTCTTCCCGGTCTTGTTCGTTCTTTTCTTCTTTTTTTTTTCTTTCCTTTTATAATAGCGTAGTCATCCAATCAGCCGGACATCTATACCAAAAGCTCCTAAATTTGAGGCCTTCATTGTCATTTAAGCTTTGAAATTTAATTATGATTTTTGACTCTTGTAATAAGAAGGACATAATTCTCAAAAGGTGAGATGGTAGATCATTAGATTGTCATGGAGCTTGCGGCATTTGATATGCATCAAAAGATATAAGGATTAAAGTGTTTTGGACAAAATATACCATCAAGTTCACAATTAGAATAGCTAGACCTCTCCACGACTTTCATGAGGGGTGGGTAATGGAGGCCGTACATCTTCCTCTCAGAGGTCACCCTCCACAACTGTGACGGGTTGGTCATAGGACCTCCACACCCCCCTTGTAGAGGTCGCTCCTCTGCGAACCAGCTCTCATGGTGGTCACAGGCCTCGGTCACTTCCACCTCTGATGGAAGGTTGGGTCTACATGGTCGTTCATAGGTGGAGAGGAGACCCACAAGTACTATTGATCGATCTCCGTGGTCAACTCTTCTTTACACCCATTTTGGTTATCTATTGGATGGGAAAGTCAACAGAGGTCTTGATTTACAGATGTTCGTATTACATGTCCCAAATTTATCAAATTAAAATTGATCTCTCGATGTTAAAAAGACAAACGTACGGATGGTGACATATATAATTCTAAACATGTCTTAAATTTATCAAATTCAAACTGATCTCTCAATGTTAAAAAGACAAACGTACAGGTGGTGACATATATAATTTTCCTAAGTTTAAATATAATTTATTTCTATGAATATTGTTAAAATAATTACCAAGGTTCCAATCGTTATTGATTGTAAAATTGATATTTTTTTTCTTATCAAATGATATTTCAATAGATTTGTTTTCATAATTCTAGGTTTCAAAGGGATGTTTAACAAAGCTTTGATGCAGACACTAGCTCATCAATTAGTTGTAAGCCTCTGGGACAGATTCCACTATTGCCACAAGAGAAGTTCTACCATCTATTCGACAAGTATTTGAGTTTACTTTTTAAAGCTGCAGAATTCGGGAATGCTGAATATCTAATTATACTTACACAATCCTATCCTGATCTCATATGGAAAGTGGACAAGAAAAGTCGAACTATATTTCATATTGCTGTTAAACATCGTGGCAAGGGAGCATGTTCAATCTAATATATGAGTTAGGCGCTATCAAGGGTATCATTGCAAAATATACTGACAAAAATGAAAACAATATGCTACACTTAGCTAGATGATTGGCTCCTTTAGATCGGCTAAATATCATATCAGGAGTAACCCTTCAAATGCAACGAGAATTATTGTGGTTTAAGGTGAATGATAATATTATATGATTTGAATTTATTTTTATTTTGATTGCATATATATTGGTTGCACTTTCACTTGTCAATTATTTATATCTCCATCATTGTAGGAGATAGAAAAGATTGTTCCGCCTTCATACAAGAAGATGAAGAATATATATCTAGAGAGTAAGAATATAATGCAGATCAAATCCCGTTCGCACACCCTCTGATACTGCGATCGATCTTGCGATTGAGTGCACGATCGAGCGCCCACCTGCGCTCTATCACACTTGTAATTGCGCTCGAGCGCACACGGGAGGCTTATGTTACTTTTTCGCATTTTATTATTTTCTAGCCGACTTTATGTTGTTGTTTTAGTAGGGCTAGTGTTTTAAGAGTCTTTATTTTGTTATTTTATTAGGTTTTGGGTTTTATGGGTATTTATGTCATATTTTATTAGGTTTAGGGTTTTGGGGGTATTTATGTCATATTTTATTAGGTTTAGGGTTTTGGGCTATAAATATATGCTTGTAGAATCCAGAGGAAGACAATTGTTGATTATGATTGATTTTGATTAATGAAAATACTCAAAGTTGAGTTTATTCCTCTTTTCCTTTAAATTTTAGAGATTATCTATTGTTTTTAGAAGAATTCTTAGATCATTGATAGACTCAAGATCTAGAATTAGTTATCCGCTGCTTTATTGTTGTTCTTCCCAGTAGCCCACTAAGTCACGCTGCATCAGTTGGTATCAAAGCTCAGTTACTTTCCATAAATGGGGAGGAGCAACTGCTTTGCAGACATGAACGAGGTGCACGTGCACGGAGACAGCACGTATGGAGCAATCGCTAGTTCGCTTACGGCACTTGAGTGGTGGGCCCAACGGTTGTCGTCGCCAATCAAGACCGCGATTCGCGAAGGCGGACGGCAAATCTATCGCTAAACATTGGCAACACACGGAGGATCGATTCAGGGCTATAAGGGATCAAATTGAAGACCTCATTACCCAATTATCCAACTTGTGTGGTCAACATGGGAACGGATCTAGAAAACCCGTTTGTAGAGCACCGAACGCACAGACGTCAGCACCTTGCGCAAGCTCATGCCAATCGGTGGGTAAGTAGATTCGAATTCAAAATTCTGAAATTCGACGGGGATCTAGAACCTGACGAATTTTCTGGATTGGGTGTTGGCTGTTGAAGAGGTTTTTGAATTCAACGAGGTGCCTGATGAACAACGAGTCTCTTTGGTGGTACACACATTTCGGAGAAGAGTTGGTGCGTGGTGGCAACAATTGAAGAAAACTAGGAAGCGGGAAGGCAAATTGAAGATCAATAGTTGTGAGAAACTATTGAAATATATACGGGTTGCTTTCAAGCCCCATAGTTATACCATGAGTCAAAAGTCACAAAATTGGAGACAAGGGTCTATGGCAGTGACAAAGAAAATAGAAAACTCCTAAAAAAAAGGTATTTAGGGAAACATAGAGTGAGGCGAAGAGTCCACAACAGGCTAATTGGACCCCTAGTTGCCAACCTCAAATCCATAAACCGAATTCATATTCTGTGGAGGAGGAAAAAGAATCTGTGGATGAAGAGTTTCAGGAATTCGAATTCATTAATGAAGAATTCAGACATGAAGATGTTGCAGATCCTTTGCAAGGATTTGTGGATTGGGATTCCCCACCAACCTATGATGACGATGTCAATGAGGAAGAACCGATTGAAGGACCTTTTAGCATCCGACCTAGAGGATGAGTACAAAAAGGATGGATTTTATCCATGTTTGGCTGCCTTTACCTCAAAGAAGATGACCAAGAGGAACGGTACGAAGAAGATGGTTTTTCTCCTATGTTTGGCGGCCTCTACCCGAAGATGATCAATTGGAAGAGGAAGAGCCCACGGGTGACGTCGGCAATTATGAAGAGGTTGATGAAGACCTTCCCGGTGAAGTGCCTCATTATCATGATGAAATGGTTGATTATGTTGGTTTCCTTAGGGTTGAAAGTATTTTAAATTCTCCTAATAATGATTGTGGTGAGTTCTATGCAGTTGAGGAGAATTATTTATTCACAAGGGCAACTATGACTAATTCATTCTTGAGTATCTTCGTGGTACGTGGAAGGGAGAAGGAACGAACGAAGAACGGCAAATCTAAAGTATTGCCAAATAGTGTATAGGGCTTTTATGACAACCATCAACGTATTTCGATGATGAGAAGCGTCACGTTTATTTTAGGGTATTGCCTTGTCTTGATCTTGAGGAAGGGCGAGTTAAATGAGTTGACTGGACATTCAAAGGATCGTGGAAAGAACCGGTCCAATTCGAGGACGAATTCTCTCCAACCTGGGGATAATAATGCAGATCAGATCCCGTTCACACACCCTTTGGTACTGCGATCGATTTTGCGATCGAGCGCCCACCTGCACTCGATCGCACCTGTAATTGCGCTTGAGCGCACACGGGGAGACTTATGTTACTTTTCCGCATTTTATTATTTTCTAGCCGACTTTATGTTGTTGTTTTAGTAGGGTTAGGGTTTTAAGAGTCTTTATTCATTATTTTATTAGGTTTTGGGTTTTGGGAGTATTTATGTCATATTTTATTAGGTTTAAGGTTTTTAGCTATAAATATATGCTTGTAGCCTCCAGAGGAAGATAGTTGCTGATTATTATTGATTTTGATTAATGAGAATACTCAAAGTCAAGTTTATTCCTCTTTTCCTTTAAACTTCAGAGAGTATTTATTGTTTTTAGAAGAATTCTTAGATTATTGATAGACTCAAAATCTAGAATTAGTTATCTGCTGCTTTATTGTTGTTCTTCGCTGCAGCCTACTAAGTCACGTTGTATCAGTAAACTTATGGATACACCTACAAATCAAATAGATCCACCTTGGTATAAAGATCAAGAACGTAAGCCTGGGGATACACCTTGGGAATTATTTACAAATGTACATGAAAAGATAAAAGAATAAGGTGAAAAGTGGTTGAAAGACACAACAAACTATTGCATGCTTTTGGCAACATTGATTACCACGGTGGTCTTTGCTGCAACTTTTACTGTACGAGGTGGCAACAATCAAGAAATCGGAACACCTATTTTTTTTGAAAAGTACATGGTTTCTAGTATTCTTCATATCAGATGCAATGGCACTACTCTCCTCTTCGACTTCAATACTAACACCTTTGTCAATTCTCAGTTCGCGTTATGCGGTAGAGAATTTTCATGCATCATTACCCGCCAGGTTGTTGTTTGGACTTATAACACTCTTCATCTCGATAGTTAGCATGGTTGTAGCTTTTAGTGCAACTTGCTTTTTGGTTTATTACAGCGAAATGGTATGGCTTCCCATTGCTATAATTGTTTCGTTCAGTGTTCCAGTTACCATATTTGTTAGGCTACATTATCAACTTTGGGCAGATATTTTTCGCTCAACATACTAGTCCAAGTTCCTCTTCCAGCCACATAAACGTAGGCTTTTTTAACAGAAGATTTTGATTGGGCAGTTGATCAAAATTTGAAGTGTAAGTTCAACAAAAACAAGAAAGACTGTAGAAAGAATGGAGCAAGGAAAGATTATGAATTGATGTTCTTCTGAATAATTTCCATCAAGATCTTCATTGATTAGAGCTACCATTTATTATTATTTTTATTTTGCATTGTAATTTTCTCTATAAATCCATAGTGGGTTGATTATAGTCAAGCTACCCATTAGTAAGAAATTTCATTTTGTCAACTGATTTGTACTATACTTCTCTTTTAATATCAGCACATATATATAGAAGAAAATAGAGGTACACAAAATATGAATAATTAAATCACAGAGAATCGAATCTGTTTTGGGAGATTGTCTATATTTACGAGGCTGCAAAATGATATTTGTATTTCACTATATATGAAAAATAAAATGATTATAAATGGTACATTTGGGCTACTCGATCTTCATCAAACTCCTTAAAATTAGTTATTGGATACAGTAAAATTATGAATTTATTGAGATAAGCACAATTTAAACTTAGGTAAAATTCATATAAAACTAGAATTCACAACCCAAGAAGGAATCAATTTCTTTATGTTCACATGGGTTCCATTACTTAACACCCTATAATGAGTTAATGACTAATATTCTCTCACTTGAAAACTGGCTTTAGAAAAAAAGAACAACATTGAAAAATCCCTAACAACACAAACTTGGATTTTTCTTCAATCCAATTTAGAGAAAAACTTTGTCTAAATGCATATTTGGTGAACATGCTACTTATAGTGAAGCTAATTTTTGTCCAAAAGAGGAAAAGGGAATATTTAATATGTGCTCCTGATTATATTAATTAAGATGAATTCTAAATTTAAATTTTGTGCATAAAACCCACTTAGATGGATGATGCCCAACATAAAATATTTAACTGAAATAGGAGTGAATTGTGAAGTCAATGTTCGAATTTATAACATCTAACTCTAATATCATGATAAGTATACCACTTATTCTAAAATTTTAAGTCGTTTGGAAATGATAAATTTAATCTTTTAATTTATTCTTTAACACAATATATTGAACATATATCCAATGATTTTGAACCGACCTTTGACAACGATCAAATCAAATGTGTTGATTTGTGGACAGATATAGCATTGACAATTATGAAGAAGGATCCAACTTTAGCAACTATATATGGAGAAAAGCAAAAAGCAGATAGCATTGCAAGAGTTGGCTAGAAAACCTCTTGCATTTGACAGCAGAAGTTTTGAGGGGTTTAAAAGTTCTTTTAACATTCAAAAAATCCATCTAAAGAAAAAAGTATTTGTTTGGTAAAAATTTAAAAGTGCTTTTAAAGGTCCAAAAGCCTAAAAATTACCAAAAAAACACTTTTGGCAAAGCTTAAAAATGAAGCTTTTGCCAAAAACTCTTTACTTAAAAACTTTATTTCTCAAACACAATCTCAAACATGCTTTCAATCTATTACAATATCTGTAGCTCTTTCCTGTAGAGACAGAATAGAATTGTAACTAGCCATTTTTTTTTCTCTTGTTGAGACAATATTTGTAGCATCTTCTACTTAATTCAATTGTATCCATCTTCTTCTCAAAAGAAAAAAAAGGTATTATATAAGGGAAAACTTCAGAAAAACTCTCAATTTAGAGTATCGAATTTTTTTTTTTTTCAATATTCCTCCGTTATGATTTTCCTTTAAATATTTTCAAAATTCCGAAAATACTCCTACTTTTTAATAAAATTAAAAAAAAAAAAATTGCAAAGATTCAGTGTTAATATTCTACTAAATTCTGTTAAATCCTAACCAACTCTCAATCGTTGTAGTTTTTTCATTTTATTTTTTATTTAAAATATACGGATATTTTGTTAATCATGCGACCTATGAGTTCGACTCCATAATTGTGAGAGATGGATCATGGGCCTTTGTGGCGGAGCCACAGGGCATTTATGAACTCTATTCCTTATGAAGGGGTGGGTGTACATGATCATTAGGAGTTGGGAGGAGACCTCGATTGGGGGCCTCCATAGTCAACTCTAAAAAAAAATTATCCAATGTTTATAATATAATGGGCTAATTATAATTTAATTTATAGTTATTTCAATTATATATCATACTAGATGAGAAAGTTAATTAAGGTTTCGATTCAAAAAAAGCTTGTAGTAGATGTCTCAAATTTATAAAATAGAAAATTGAAGTCTCAATGTCATAAGCACAAAATTATTTTCCCAAGTTTAAATATCATATCTTCCTATGAATCTTGCTCAGATAGTTACCGTTGTTACCATATTTATTCATGAAATTATTATCTGTTTCTTATCAAACAATATTTGAGTTGATTTTTTTTTTTTTTTTAATAATCACAGGGTTCAAAGGGATGTGTAACAAAGCTTTTATCCAGATACCAGCTCATGAATTAGTTCAACTCATTTGGAGAGACGTTCTAGTATTGACAGAAGACGAGTTTGCAAACCTATTAGATGAAAAGCACAACAAACTATTGCATGCTTGTGTCGACACTAATTGCCACAATGGTCTTTATTGCAACTTTTACTATACCAGGTGGCAACAATCAAGAAATAAGAACACCCATTTTTTTCAAAAGTAAGTGGTTTATGGTGTTTTTCATATCAAATGCACTGGCATTACTATCATCTTCGATACTCATATTTTTATCAATTCTGACTTCATGTTATGCGGAAGAGGATTTTTCGTGTCATTACCTACAAAGTTGTTGGTTGGATTTACAATACTCTTTGTCTCTATAGCAAGCATGGTAGTAGCTTTTAGTGCAACTTGCTTTTTGGTCTATTACAGTGAAGTGGCATGGGTTCCAATTATTCTAATTGCTTCTACTAGTGTCCCAATTACTTTATTTGTTCTGCTACATTATCAACTTTGGGATGATATTTTGCGATCAACATACTTGTCCAAGTTTCTTTTTCGGCCACATAAACATAGGCTATTTTAGCAGAAGATGTTGATCATTAGGCAAGTGATTATGATGTAGATCAAGGGACCTAAAGGGAGGTCTCTGGAAATCGCGTCCGGACAAGGGTCTAGCCTGTTTGGACATGCCATCGAAAATCAGAGTTTCTGGAAATCACGTCCAGACATGGAGGCTAGCCGTCTGGACGCCTTTATGTTATTTTCACGCATATTATGACTGCCTTTCCAGACAGGGAGTATGTCCCGTCCAGACAGGCTTCATAGGAATACAATTTCTATTCTAATTTGTATTTCTTTTAGGTTTAGGATTTGGTGGCCTATAAATACATGCTTTATAGACCCTAGAACGTAGTTCACTACAAGAAAATTGGTCTTTAGCGACCATATTTTTAGCGACGACTCAAAAGTCGTCGCTATTTCTCAATATCAGCGATGACAATTTCTTGTCGTCGCTAATTCCATAAAAAAAAAATGTGCAAACAGCGACGACTAGAGTCGTCGCTGATATGCAGTCGCTAATGGCAAAATAATATTTTTCCCCAGGCGTGAAAACGCGCGCCAAAAAATTTGTGACTGGTGTTCAGATCATTAGCGACGACCCTTGCCGTCGCTAATAAGTATTTCAATTAGCAACGACTGTGTCGTCGCAAAATAACGAAGGAAAAAATCGAAATCCTAATTAGCGACGACATAGTCGTCGCTAATTGATATACTTATTAGCGACGACAGGTGTCGTCGCTAATAAGTATACGAAAAAAAATTAATTTTTTTTTAGGGACGACAATTGTCGTCGGTAATTAATTTTAATAAAATTTCTGGCGCGGGAGAGACTTTGGCTGCTTTTTTTACCCAAAATTTCATAAGGGCGCGGGAGATCGAGACTTTGGCTGCCATTTTTACCCAAAATTGCTTTGATAATACCATTTTGAAAAGAAGCCCTAAAAGAACACCTTTCACATTCTCTTTTGTGACACAGCAGCTTCCTCCTCCGTAAAGAAACAGAGCAGCTTCCTCCTCCCTCCACGGCAGAATACCCGCTGGAATTTTGCTGAGGGTTTCTTCAGCCTTCGCCTTCCTGGTATAAAACTTCTCCATTCTTATGATTTTTGTATTATCACCGTAATCTCGTTCCTTGTAATTTCATATTTACGATTTTTATGATTTTTGGTTCTATTATCGTTGCTCTTCTCTTTTTTTATGATGAAAATCGGTGCTTTTTTGGGTATACACTTAAATAAGCTAAACTGTTGACCTTTAATGAATTTTTAATCAAGCCTTTTGCAGAATCGCAGATGAGACAAAATGTGTAGGAGAAATATAATATGTTGGAATTGTGGAACCCTCTTTTTGTATTATAATGATTGATACTATTTTTTAAAACACCACTTTTTGTTTGCTTTTCCAGATTGTTCAATTTAAGCCACCCAAAATCATTGCTCTTCTACTTTCTTTTTTTTTTTTTTTTTTTTTTTTTTTTTTTGATGAAAATCGGTGCTTTTTTGGGTATACACTTGAATAAGCTAAACTGTTGACCTTTAATGAATTTTTAATCAAGCCTTTTGCAGAATCGCAGATGAGACAAAATGTGTAGGAGAAATATAATATGTTGGAATTGTGGAACCCTCTTTTTGTATGATAATGATTGATACTATTTTTTAAAACACCACTTTTTGTTTGCTTTTCCAGATTGTTCAATTTAAGCCACCCATTTTGGCTCTTCAGATTTGATTCATGGGCCACCCTATAAATTTGTGTGCCATAATTGTGTCTGTGTGGACTAGAAATCTAGTGAAACGACCCAAGTGTGTGGACTAGAGATCTAGTGAAACCACCCAACTGAGGAGCAAAAAGCTTAAACAAAAGAAAGCTATTGTCAACAGCAGCTCCATTGTCACAAGCATAGTGCCAAGAAGCTAAAAATATGGCTTTAGAAGAAACAAGTGGGATGATTATATTGAATTGAAGAGGCATGTTAGAGTAAAAGATTCTCAGAAAAAGAAAAAGAAATACATAAATTCCACACTTGGCTTTAGTTAGTCTAGTAAAAGTTGTTGCTTCATATGGGAACCTTGACCATTTTGTTGACAATATTTCTCTATAGCCAGATTCAAGCAATTTGTGAACCACCTTTGCAAGTGGCTCACCACATAAAAGTTTCCAGTACATTGAAAACAATGCTTGCCTTAATGCAGCAAAAGTATTTCTAACATCAAGTAGTTGATTACCCCTTGATACATATTGGTATCTTAAAATTGTTTGATGCATAGAATGAATATTTATGAAGTTCCGGGTTCCTTGTTGACTGGTGATGGAATGAAGGTTAGATAGTGTAAAGATTAAAAAAAAAAAAGCCTGGTACTCCAAGGTTATGTTACTTGAAAGATCTAGGGCATTTAATTACAAATTTAGTGCGCTATGGTGCCTTTTGATGCTCAAATCCTCCATGGACCTTGAGTTCTCCTACCAGTTGTAAATTATATATTGTTTCTTTCATGTATGAGGAACTTCTCCACGTTTAGGCTTGTTGCAATTGTTTAGTACATGTTTACCTCCTAGTGAAATGTGGTATATAAAATTGAGCCCTTGGACCGACAATTAATTGAATTTCTCCAGATTTGTAGTGTGGCATTGATGCCTTTTATTTTGCAATGGAGTCCCCCGTCCTCCCTTTGTTGTTCAACTCCATGAAGGGTTAAACACATTATTTTTTTTCTTTGCCTCGTCTATGCTGTTTTTCTATTTCAGGGTTTATGTTATATTCCCATAATCATGTGTTACACCCAGCTTTCCATTACATCACTATCACTTTTTTTTCTCCTTTCTTTAAGAAATTTTTTGTAAGTACATTTGAAATTGTCTCCAATCTTGTATATTTTTTGTAAGAAATTTTCTCCAATTTTGTAAGTACATTTGAGATTTTTGTTTGTAATTTACCATTTAAAAACATAACTATTTGTGTAGTGATACTTTTAAGTTATGTTTGAGACCGTGTGTTTGAGACCCACTACTTTTATGTTATCTATGATTTATTAGTTTTTAAGTGATATGTGTTAAAACAATTGGATAACTCATGTTAGTAAAGGCTTAGGTTTTCAATGATACGGTAGAATTTGAAACATAGATTTATTAAAAACTAATACTAATTTGATCTTTATTCGCTCCATCCCGTTGTAGCTTGCTTTATAAACTGCTACGAAGACTATATTTGAACAAGCATCGAGATGGATAAGACTTGGATGCAGGAAACTCATAGATTTGGTGAGAAGTATTCAAAAGGTGTTGAACAATTTGTTCGTATGGCACGTGGTCACGTGGATGAGCTTAATAGGATTAGGTGTCCATGTCGCAAGTGTGCGAATCGTTATTATAAGCCTATAGACGAGATGGAGGATGATTTGTTCATTAACGGAATTGATATGAATTACACCCGGTGGGTATTTCATGGGGAAGAAGATCCATTTCGTACAAATTTGCATGTCGATCATGATGATGAGAATGCAAGTGCGGAGGATATCGATGATGTTGAAGAAATGTTAAATGATATCCGTATGGGTAGATTTTCGGATGGTAATACAGGTGAATCATCTACTACTCCAGGTCCAACAACTAATGGTTATGAAACGAAAAATTTTGACCAACTGTTGGAAGATGCTCGACGTGAACTTTATCCAGGCTGTAAGAAATTTTCAACACTTGCTTTCACTACGAATCTACTTCATATAAAGAATTTTTGCAATATGAGTAACAAAGCGTTCAATATGGTGATTGACTTGATAAAGAGGGCTCTCCCAGATGGGGAGACATTACCAAGATCGTATTATGAAGCAAAACGATTGAGGCGAGGCTTGGGTTTAAGTTATGAGAAGATACATGCATGCAAGAATTCTTGTGTGCTTTTCCGAAAGGAACATGCAGATAAAGAAAAATGTCCAACTTGCAATACGTCAAGATGGGCAAATGTCAAAGGTACAGGTAAGAAAATTCCTCATAAGGTCTTACGGTATTTTCCAATAAAACCGAGGTTGCAACGGTTGTTTTTGTCGAAAGATATTGCCAAAGATATGAGGTGGCACAAAGATGGGCGTCGAGATGATGGAAATCTAGACATCCAGCAGATTAAATATTGTGGAAAGAGTTTGATAAAGAACATGTTCAATTTGCTAATGATTCCCGCAACGTGCGACTTGGTTTATCAAGCGATGGTTTTAACCCATTTGGTAATATGAGTACATCATACAGCATGTGGCCAGTAATACTTGTGCCGTATAATTTACCTCCGTGGAGGTGTATGAAAGATCTGTATTTGATGATGTCCTTACTTATCCCTGGACCTAAGGCACCTGGAAATGAAATTGATGTGTATCTGCAATCTAATTATGTTTAGAGCATATGTTAATTATATGTCTATTATGTGTAGGCAGGAGAGGATGAAGAAGAGCCCAATCTAATTGACTTTTATAAGATCTCTCACACAAATAAAGATGGGAAATTTGTGACTCCGCAGTGTGAAGAACGATACGTAAGTAGTTGAAATTTCTGCTCTCTGTTAATATCTTGTCTCACATTGTTATACGGCTAACCTATTGATTTTGGTTGCTTCTGAAGAATTTGATGGTAGAGAAGTTGGCTGACAAAGAGGTAGAAGTAGATGAAGAGGAAATATTTACACAAGCTCTTGGTGGGAAACGTTCTGGCCATGTTAGAGGGATGGGAAAATTTGTCATACCTACTCCATCCTCTTCTTCGCAAGTATATGGCACCCAACTCAACCTTGAGTTGGAGGAAACAAATAGAAAAATAGAGGAACTGCAAAATGAGTTGGTGGAAAAAGATAGAAAAAGAGATGAACAAATAGAGGAACTGCAAAATGAGTTAGTGGAAAAAGATAGAAAAAGGGATGAACAAATAGAGCAAATTAGACAAGAATCAAAGCGCCAATTTGATCTCCTAATGTCACGTGTTTTAGGTAAAATGGTTGTGTGATAAATATGTTTCGTTATGTTTTAATTGAACCCGAACAACTAATTTATTACTGATGATATCTTTGTTTTCTTTTCTATATGTTATAGGAACACAAGGTCTGAATATTGCTCATTTTGATTGGCATGTTTAAAGAAACATGAAAATGGGTAAGAATTTTGCTCATTTTGTGATTTATTTACTACTTTGATGGAATTTGGATGATTGATTTTCGGATGGAAGTTTGATTTTGGTTGATGTGTTAAAGTATCTATCAACTCCAGTTGATTGTTTCTCCTTTTAGGTAATTGTAATGTGCAAACTAGAAAATTGTATTTTTCCATCAGCAATGGTTGCAAATGGATGTTAGTGAGGAATGTGTTCTTTTATTGAGATTGGTTTATTAATTATCTAAGAAAAAGTTAGGAATGTGAAACTAGGAATTTGGGTCTTGTTTATAATTATAAGGAAACTTCATTTTGGATTTACTTAGTTTGTGTTCTCTGGGAACCTCTGCTGTTATCTTAGGAAATTATTTAAATTTACAGCTTATGAGGCATTTCTACATTTGCGATAGTCACTCAGGGCGTTTTGGTGTTAGATTGTTTTTTTTTTCTTACTAAAACCAAACATATGCAAACATCATTCTCTCCTTGCATTGTTACTGCTGCTGGTTGTGGAGTAAAAGTACTCTTGGCAGTGCAGTTCTTCATCTTGTAGGTCATTTCCTTGATGATAAAATTTGGAGGAAAGAAATAAGAACTTGGATCCTCATAATGATTTTTGGTTAGAAACTGGGTATTGTAACTATGCCCTATCATCTTTCATTTCGTTTTCTTCAGTAATCAAACAGGATTTTTTTTTTTTTTTTTAATTATTACATTAAGTCTGCTTGTGGTTCATAATTTTCTTTTATTTGGGTTTTGTTTGTATTTTGTTTGATTTTTCAGATCTGATCTTTGTATATATTAGGTTGCTTAGAAAAGTGAGGAAGAATGGAAAATAAGCAAATATTTTATTTCTTACTTCTTAGTTTGTTGAGATGCACGCTTGGCGCCTGCACTATGTGTGTTTCTTTGTGCCATGTAGGGAAAGATATTTGATTTCATTTTTAGATATTTGATTTGGTTTTTCTTAAGGTGCCATGTAGGGAAAGATTTTTTCCATTCAAATAAATCTTGTTCTTCAACTTTAGCAGCCTGTTCATATGGCTTTCCATTGTCCCAAGTCTCAAGCCCCGCAATTTCTTCATTGTTTGGTTGGGAACCTGTTGCTTTGTCTTGCCATGATTTACTGTATCAATTATGGTATGAAATTCCTCTATGCTGTGATACATGATGGACAATGTTCTTTTTCTACTACGTTTTTTCATGTTTGAGTAGCAACTGTTTGTCCAACTATGTGGTTATTATATTAGACACGCTTGTAGTTTTTAAGTGAGTTTTCTTGTCTAATATATGCTCTTCTTCTCTGTGCAGTTACATATGGTATTGATGAGTCGCATGTGTTATCGCTTCTTATCCGAAAGCTTTTTTTGTAATCCTTTTTTTGCTGCTTAGCTATATATGAAGTTTAATTTCTCAATGAACATTGTTGTTGATGTATGCCTTCTTTGGCACTTGCTTAAAACTTGACAATTATGTAGTTTTCTCAGGCCATTTTTGAGACTTCTTCACTTGTAATTAATTCTGTTTCAGACCTTTTAGCATATTTAATTAGAAAAAGAGTTCTTAAGTAAGCTTTAATATATTGTTATGTTTAGATCATTTATACCAAACAATTTAAAACACTAATCGGCCAAAAAGAAAAGCATTTGATGTTGACGACGATCATTAGCAACGACGACATTTGCTGTCACTAATGCATGTTAAATAATATTGTTGCTGAAATGTGCATCATCAGCGACGACATTTGTCGTCGCTGATATGTTTGTCATCAGCGACGACATGTGTCGTCGCTGATGCCTGTGTCATCAGCGACGACATGTGTCGTCGCTGATGACATCGACTTTATGAAGCATTTTCAGCGACCACCTTTTACAGTTATTAGCGACGACTTTTGTCGTCGCTATTGATACTCATCAGCGATGACATTCCATGTCGTCGCTGTTTAGTCTTTAACGACGGACTACTTACAACGACTGGGAGCGACGACCATAGTCGTCGCTGATGACCATCAGCGACGACATTTGGGCTTTTAGCGATGACCCGGGGTCGTCGCTAAAGACTGATTTTCCTGTAGTGGTTGTTGATTATATTTGTGTTTTGTTCAATAAGATTACTAAAAGTTGAGTTCCTTATGATTTTCCTTCGAAACCTAGAGAGTA
This sequence comes from Corylus heterophylla, assembly GCA_016403345.1. Classification (NCBI taxonomy): domain Eukaryota; kingdom Viridiplantae; phylum Streptophyta; class Magnoliopsida; order Fagales; family Betulaceae; genus Corylus; species Corylus heterophylla. The sequence continues at coordinate 18,940,120 of CM028140.1, forward strand.
TCTATCTTTTATGAAGAAGATTTCTTAAATCCATTGATAGTCTCAAGATCTAAAAGTACATATTCGTTCATTATTGTTGTTATTCGTTGCAGCCCACTAATTCACGCTGCATCAGATTAGTAATCTGAAATGCAAGTGAAACAAAGAGGAAGACAAATTTGTTAAAGGCGGTCAAGAGTTTTTAAACAAGAAAGGTTGAAGAAAGAATTGAGCAAAAGAGTGATGTTCTTATGAATCATTTCCATCAAGACCTTAACTTGATCTTCATTGCTTAGAACTACAATCATTTTTATTTTGCTTTGTAATTTTCTATGTAAGCCCATAGTGTGTTGATTATAGTCAAGCTACCATTTACAAGAACTTCCTTATGTAGAGTCCCGTAATGGCCAGCTAAAGGAGTTGTTGATCTTATCATTTCAACAAACATATATAGTTGATGTGTGATCAGCTACTAAAGTACCAGTGTGTATCATTTATGTTATCCTAGAAATAGTTATCATTTTAGTTAATGTGGTTATATATACTAGTTTATCAAATAAGAGATTGGTGCCTATATATATATATATATGTAGCCAAGTTTATTTGGATCAATGAAAGGATTAAAGTTTTATGCTAATTATCTTGAGATGTGGTTTCTCTATTTGAGGTGTGACTCATGTTTCCTAGGTGGTGAGACTCTACCAAAATTCCATTGTTAACCAGTAAGACTCTATTTAATGTAGTCGATCATACAAAAATGCTTAGTTCACCAAACATCAACAGTATGTTTTGTAATACCCCAATCTTTAATCAAGCTAAGTTCACTCTTATTAGTAGAATGTGTTTGGAATGATTCCAATGGTTGAAGAGGAGTCTTGTTTTTTTCTTTGAATTTTCTACTTGAGGGAATGTTCGAAGTTAATTAGATTCGGTCGTCAAAATGAAGGAGAACGAAAATGAGAAGCTTGTGGTTTTGAGCATCTAGGTTGATTATCCCCCTATTATGTGTGTGTACGTGTGCAAACTATCTAAGAGAGAGCATGTGTGTGCAAGAATGAGAAGCACAATCCTGAAAAATTGCTTACGATTTTATAAAAGAGAACTCGTTTTACGGAAATTAAATAAGTTGTTTTAGTCAACTGAAAAAATATTTTTAGTTTGATCATAATTTTTAGGTCGTACTAAAAACCAAAAAAATAAGAAAAACGTTTTTCAAAAAGTATTCTACGTCAAAACAAAATGTGTCTTAAATTGCTTATCTGGTAGCTACATATATAGCATGAAAAACTGTGTTTATAAAATAAAATATGGGAAATTATTTACATTTCTAAAAATACAATCTTGATTAACACCTCAATCACTCGGAAGTAGAATCTTATAAACATATTTTCTTTTGATGTCATTTCTCTCATATCATATGGATCGGAGGGAGTCACCCTGGCGGCCACTAGATCGATATTCTCCAGCTTGCTAGGGTTAGATAAGGATTATTCAGAACCCTTCTTTTTTTCAACTATTTCAATGGACGTCGACATTTGATTTCATTGGACCAAAGTTGTGCATGGATCGATAAGCCTCCCCAAGTCGGTGCTACTGATATCTTCCTAAAAATAAACCATCTCAAATGTAATGCACCATGACCTGATCTCGTTCAAGGTGAATAAATCCACGGAAACAAATTTGAGATCCACCCAAATTTTCGTTAACAATCTTTTCCCTCTCATAGTTAGGAAGTAGGGACGAAGTTTTGTAAAATATTATTCAAAAGATTAAGGATGCATTTAGTACACAAAATGATTATTATATTTATAAAAAAATGAATAGACTTGAAATAATTATTCACATTGTTTATGAGAAATTGATTAAAGTAATAGAAATGACTATTCCAAAGTTTGATCATAAATTTTAACGCTAAGGTTATTAGATTCATGAAAATTGCTAAATGGGATACGGATCCTTTTCGTTTTCGGGCTGTTGAGAGGTGTTATTACATTGTACAGTGTTTTATTGCAATCACATGCATGGAGGGCTAGTTGACGTACATTTGTTATCGTGTGACTAATTGATTAAGGTTTAATGTACATTTATTATTTTAGCACATCTTCTGATCTTATGATCTTATGACAACTGGCTCTCAATCAATCATACATATATACATATAACCTTCCAGATCATGCATGACTTGATACGTGACGTCACTACAAAAAAATGATTTTTTATTGACATGGGTTTATTGACGTGTCAGGTTGTCTGACACGTCAGTAAACCCTCCTGACGGGGCAATCCTGACGTGTTTCAGCCATGAAGATTGTGGGTGTCAGCAATTGGCAATTTCTAACGTGCCAAATATGGCACGTCAGAAATTCCTGACGTGTTAGATTCAACACGTCAGAATTTTCTGACGTGTTGGATTCAACACGTCAAAAAAAATTCCTAACGTGTCAAAAAATGACACGTCAGAAATTCCTGACGTGTCATTTTTTGACACGTTAGCAAATTTGGTTAGTTTTTAAATTTTTTTTTCCTCCCCCCCTATATTTTTTGTGAATTTTTTCGGGACTATACCCGAATTTTGTATTACGATTAACCTGATATTCAATCTATCCATCAAATCCATGCAAATAATATACAATTTTTTCATCAAATAACATACATCATATCTATTAACATCAATCACAAACTATCCACCAAAACTAACTTCAACACACCAAAAATGACTTAAATGTCTAATGGCCAACCACAAACTATCCACAACCACAAATACACCAATTTAATTATCTCTGTTATCATTAATAAAACTATCACAAATACAATTATATCAACAAAGTAACTTATACACTAGTGTGAATAGCCAACCAGACGTTCAAATGATCAACCAGACTATCGATCATTGACATCCATAGCATCCTCTCCACGATGTCCATTACTTGCAAATGATCAAACAAACAATATTCACCAATAAAACAATCACCAAACAAATAAAATCCACTAACTGCAAATGATAATACAAACAATCATTGAGCCCGAATACAAACAATCACGTCGGTAACGTGAAAGAAAAATGTCCGAATATTCACCCAACTCAGTTGTTTATTCTTGAGAAAAATAACAAATGTGGTTTAGAAATGACAAAGAGCTACTCAAAAACATGAGTTACTCCAGCCGTATCTTTCTTCTATATATTGAGAAAAATATTAAAGGAAAGACATCACCTACAACGGTACAATTTGTTCCATAAAGGAAACTCCTTGACTATGCAACAGTAATATTAGATCCTATAGGAAAGTTCATAATACAAAGGGAAATATATTTTCTTGCAGCAGGTTCTCACATCCATAGTAGCATTAATGCCTTCAACGGTAACTTTAGCATATATAGAAATATCTTCACACATCCACACCTGTAATGGCATAGCTACACCATATACCATATAGAATATGTTCTTGTCTAGGTCCACATGGAAAGTCTTCAACGGTACTAGGAATATATAGGAATATTTTCTTGTCTTGGTCCACATGGAAAGTCTTCAACGGTACTAGGAATATATAGGAATATCTTCTCTACTAATGAGAGCCAACGGTAATATTTTTTCCTAAACCAATCTCTTCTCCATAATTTTTGGTGAAGCTCAATGGGTAGTGGATTCTATTAATTCTTTTGCTTTATCACTCCCCCTCAAGCTGGAGGGCGGCGGAGGCAGAACTCCAAGCTTGATTCGAAGAGTATGAAAGTGATCTTTAGAGAGTGCCTTGGTGAGAATATCTGCAACCTGTAAAGCGGAGGGAACATAGCGGGTAATAAGAGTACCAGCAGCAACTTTTTCGCGAACATAGTGAACATCAAGTTCAATATGTTTGGTGCGAGCATGAAAAACAAGATTCACTGTCATATGAAGGGCACTAATATTGTCACAGAATAATGTAGGGGGAAGGTGCAGTGTAAGACCGATATCACGAAGCAAATAAGTTATCCAAGTGAGTTCAGCTGCAGTAGAGGCCATGGCTCGATATTCAGCTTCAGCACTAGACCGGGAAACCGTGGGCTGTTTCTTGGAAGTCCATGAGATACAATTTGAGCCCAAATAAATAGAATAGCCAGTTGTAGATCGTCGTGTGTCAGGGCACCCCACCCAATCAGCATCAGAAAAACCATAGAGATTAAGGGATGAGCGGGATAAGAGTCTAATTCCATAATGTAGCGTATTTTGGAGATAACGCAAGATGCGTTTAATGACTTGAAGATGAGACAATCCAGGTTGATGCATAAATTGATGGACAAGATTCACAAAGATGTGTGAGATCAGGTCGAGTCAAGGTGAGATATTGTAAGGCACCAACAAGACTACGAAAATATGTAGCATTAACGAGAGAGTCATCCTTACTATGCAGCTTTAGTTTTTGAGCAAGAGGAGTGCCAATAGGGTTACAACTAGACATGGATGCCTTGGAAAGAATGTCACGGGCATACTTTTGTTGGGAGAGAAATAGGCCACCCGAAAAACGAATAACTTCAATGCCCAAGAAAAAATGTAGAGGTCCTAAGTCTTTCATGCAAAATTCAGACTTAATGAGAAATGATGTTAATCAAAAGAGAAGATTGATTACTAGTAACAATAATATCATCAACATAAACCAAAAGAAGAATGAGAGCATTATGAGTCCGAAAAATAAATAGAGATGAATCAGCTCGACTACAAGTGAAACCAAGATGTAACAAAAAAGAGCTAAATCGATCAAACCAAGCACGAGGTGCTTGTTTGAGTCCATAAATAGCCTTGCGAAGGCGACAAACATGAGTTGGAAAAGTAGGATTGGAAAATCCAGGGGGTTGCTCCATGTAGACAACCTCTTTAAGATGGCCATGCAAGAAAGCATTTTTAACATCCAATTGGCGAATGGGCCAACCATGAGTAATAGCTAGAGATAGGACAAGTCGTATAGTAGTTGGCTTAACAACAGGACTAAAGGTTTCAGTAAAATCTATACCTTCCAATTGACTGTAACCTTTGGCAACCAACTCGCTTTAAAGCGCCAACGGAGCCATCGATTTGAGTTTAGTTTTGAAGACCCATCGGAGCCCACGATATTCATAGAATCATTACGAGGAACAAGATCCCAGGTGTGTTGGTGATGAAGAGCAGTTAGCTCCTCTCGCATAGCTTGGAGCCAATGAGGACTTTGTAGAGCTGAAGAGAGATTACGAGGCTCCAAGGGAGATGAAGAGCGTGAACTGATTAAGCCAAGGTGTGTACGGGCTTTACGCCGAGTGATCATCGGATGAACATTGAGAGATGAGGAGCTGCTAGTGCATGATTTCACGGGAAGTTGAGGCAAATCAATGTATAATTCGCCCGGGTGAACAGAGATCGATGAAGGGAGCACTGGAGTGTTGTTTGAGGAAGTGTCCATAGAAGAGCAATTAAGCTGAGAACTTTCAGGTGAGGAGACAATGGGAACATCATTGCTGTTAGCTGTGTTGGCGGTTGGAGCGTTCTGGGTGGTGTCATTTGGTGGATCACACGAGTCTAAGACCCTCTAGTCGGCGAGTGGCTTGGGTCATCATGGGATAAATCACGCACTAGAGATGGAGCATTCTCGTTGTTGCAAACATGAACAATTGTGGAGTCCATGGGCTGTTGAAAAATGAAAGAAGAGGCTCCATGTGTTGGTGAAGAGACAGCTTCCATTTGTGGTGTAATGTCACCACGAGATTGCCCAGAGATGTCCACCAAGAGTCCAGGAGAAGAAGACTGGAAAAATTCATCTGCAAATTTTGAAAATGTAGAAAAAATACTATTTTGTTGTGCAGAAGAAAACAACAATTTTGGGTCAGCATAAGGAAATATTTTTTCATCAAAAATAACATGGCGAGATAAATAGACTCTCTTCGAGGGTGGATGAAGACATCTATAACCTTTATGCATAGGACTATAACCAAGGAACACACAAGGATAGGATTTGGGGGCAAACTTGTTCTTGGCATAGTCACGTAAATAAGGAAAACACCTACATCCAAAAACCTTTAGTGAGTTATAATCAGGATGAGTTCCATGTAATTTAAAAAATGGTGTCTCCATTTTAAGAACTGAGGATGGTAGCCGATTAATGAGATATACAGCAGTCATGAAAGCATCAACACAGAAATGCTTGGGTAACTGAGCATGAAAAAGCATTGTCAGTCCTGTTTCGACAATGTGCCTGTGCTTTCGTTCGGCAACACCACTTTGCTCGGGTGTTCCTGGACAAGAGACATGTCGGATAATACCATTTGTTTCTAAATGAGATAAAAAAATCATTTAATTCAAATTCACCACCTCCATCACACTGAAAAATTTTAATTTTGGACCCTAACTGATTTTCCACCATACGTTGAAAAATGAGAAAGGTGTTGAAAAAATCAGATTTTTTTTCAATGGATATAGCCAGGTATATCTAGTATGATCATCAACAAAAATCACATAATATTTGTAATTTTGGACAGAGGCAACAGGGGCGGGTCCCCATAAATCACAGTGAATTTTTGTTAAAGGAGCAGATTCAATTTTATTATGCAAAGGAAAAGGAAGACGACAACTTTTACCCATTTGACAACTACTACATATAGTTTGAGATTTTAACCAACTACAGACATTAATGATTTGTTTAGAAGCTAAATTCTGTAAAAGCTTGGAATGAGGATGACCAAGTCTTTGGTGCCAAAGGGGCTCGGGTGCTTTTCCAGATTTTATTGCTGCCAAAGCTATAATTGCTCCCCCTTCATGAAGTGCATATAAGCCACCTTGCTTACGTCCCGTTGCTAGGATTAGCCCCGTGATTCTGTCCTTGATCTTAAAACCAGAAGAAAAGAATTCAATAGCACAAGAGAGATCTTTAGTTAATTTACTAACAGAAATTAAATTTTTCTTAATATCAGGCACTACGAGCACATCTTGAAGTTCTAATTTTCCATGAGAAGAATCTAATATAGTATTACCAATATGAGAAATAGGCAACAATGAACCATCCCCAACCATCACGTGATCATTACCGGTGTAAGATTGAGGATCATGAAGATTACCTGGATCAGAGGTCATGTGAGAATTTGCTCCGGTGTCGGTATACCAATTTGGATCAGAATCCTGTGGGTTAGATACCGTAGTAGCAGCAAAGGCTTGAGAGAGATTGTCAGTTGTATCATAGGAATAATCATACCGATACCAACACTTTACCGCAATATGTCCAGTGCGTCCACAAATTTGGCAATGAGGAGTTGAGTGTGAATGTGATTGTTGTTGATTTGGTCGTGAAAAATCTGACTGAGGTGACTGGTCTTTTTGTTGCACAGAACGACCAAAAATATTGTTGTTGGAAAAAGGTGCATATCGTTGATTTGTTCCACGAGCAATCCCACGACCATACTGAGTGGAAGCTTGATTTGTTGGAGCAAATCCACGTTCTCTGGAGTTGAAAGAGAATCCTTGATTTTTGCCTCGATTCGATCCACGACCCCTTCCACCATTTTGTTGACCAAAAAATGCAAGATTGAGATTTGGATTAAATCTCTCTTTTTCTTCATTTGTCACAGAACCATATCTCATGTCATAGCCTTGTAACGCTATGACAAATTGACTAAATGTGGGAAACGGTGGTTTAGACAGCATGGTTGTGACAAATACATCATATTTTTTGCCAAGACAATGAGACAGTTGCACGGTCTTGTCTTCATCAGAAATTGGTTTCTGTATGGCTGCAAGATTATCACAAATAGATTTAAAATGAGTGAGATAATTACCTAAGGAGGTTGACTCTGGTTTGGGCATCTGAAGTTCGCGTTTTAACTGAACTTCTCTTTCTTTGGTTCCTTGAAGATAGGTTTCTTTGAGACAACACCACACTTCATATGCAGTATTTTGGCCAATAATGTGCCCAAGAGCTTCTTCTGACAATGTTCCTGTGATCCAATTGCATAGCAGTAAATCTGTGGATTGCCATTCTTCATACTCAGGATTGGGCACCTCCTTATTTGACTCATCTGTTATTGTTGCCTTAGGCGGACCATGAGTAAGATGGTTCATCAATTTGAGATTTTGAATTAATGGAAGAATGGTCATTCGCCATACAAGATAATTTTTGGAGTTGAGTTTAGGTGGGACTGCTGTGATAAGGTTATGCAGGTTGGACATAGAGAGGGTGAAGGATGTTGATGATTGAGCCATTTGTCTAAAGGTGTAAAAGGCTTCAAGGCTCTGATACCATGAGAAAAATAACAAATGTGGTTTAGAAATGACAAAGAGCTACTCAAAAACATGAGTTACTCCAGCCGTATCTTTCTTCTATATATTGAGAAAAATATTAAAGGAAAGACATCACCTACAACGGTACAATTTGTTCTATAAAGGAAACTCCTTGACTATGCAACAGTAATATTAGATCCTATAGGAAAGTTCATAATACAAAGGGAAATATATTTTCTTGCAGCAGGTTCTCACATCCATAGTAGCATTAATGCCTTCAACGGTAACTTTAGCATATATAGAAATATCTTCACACATCCACACCTGTAATGGCATAGCTACACCATATACCATATACAATATGTTCTTGTCTAGGTCCACATGGAAAGTCTTCAACGGTACTAGGAATATATAGGAATATTTTCTTGTCTTGGTCCACATGGAAAGTCTTCAACGGTACTAGGAATATATAGGAATATCTTCTCTACTAATGAGAGGCAACGGTAATATTTTTTCCTAAACCAATCTCTTCTCCATAATTTTTGGTGAAGCTCAATGGGTAGTGGATTCTATTAATTCTTTTGCTTTATCAATTCTTCCACAGTAAATGATATAACTAAAATAGGTAAAACGTTGAAGTTAGCAGAAAATTCATATAAAAAAAATAGAAAAAAATTAAGTCAATATATATATATGCATGGTCACAGAGCAATTAATAATATATAGACATGAGAAAATGAACTTCGTTTTTGCCATGACAATTATGTGAGACATATGATCTTTTTCTTTTTTCCATTGCAATTATAGAGCTTCCATATAGGTTATTAATGTTGGGGGTTCAATGGAAGATATGATAAACAAAAAGGAAAAGCACCCTCTCTAGAATTGAGTGCATTTATATGTATTTACATAAAAATATGGCTCCTCCATTGGGAATGCTCTTATCCCAAAAGTTAAAGTCGTTAGAAAATGATAAATTCAATCATTTAATTAATACTGTAACACAATATATTGAGCATATATACAATGATTTTTAACCGACCTATGACAACGATCAAATCAAATGTGTTGATTTGTGGATAGATATAGTATTGACAATTATGAAGAAGGATCCAACTTTAGCAACTATGGAGAATAGCAAAAGGCGGATATCATTGCAAGAGTTGGGTAGAAAACCTCTTGCATTCGACAGCAGAAGTCAGCTATCAGTATGGGAAAGATGCTTCAACTCCTGTGAGTTTGTCTACAACACAATTTTCGTTACTTGCACAAATTACACTAATGACAATGTTACTCAAATCACCTTGGAATGAGAAAATTAGCTTACTTGATTACACCAAATCTTTAGCTGAAATCTATTTCAATAACTATGGGAAATTCTAATGAGAGTAATCATTCTATAATTTAGATGTCTCATTCTGTCACAATATTTGTAGCTCTTTCTTGTAGAGACATAGAAGAGAATTGTAACTAGCCCTTTTTTTTTTTTTTTGTTCAGACAATATTTGTAGCATCTTTTACTTAATTCAATTGTATTGATCATAATGCTCAGTAAAAAAAAAAAAAAAAGTATTATTTAGGGGAAAACTTTAGAGAAACCCCTCGAACTTTCACTCGTTTTGAAATTATTCCGTAAAGTTCAAAAACTCTCAATTTAGGGTATCGAACTTTCAATTTTTTTTTTTTTTTTTCAATATCCCTCCTGTTATGATTTTCCATTAAATATTTTCAAAATTTCGAAAATACACATATTTTTTTAATAAAAAAATAAAATAAAAATTGAAAAGATTCAGTGTTGGTATTTTTGCAAATTCTGTTAAATCATGACCAAAGCTCGATCTTCGCAATTTTTTTATTAAAAAAAAAAAAAAAGAATATTTCATTAACCATGCGACCTATGAGCTAGTTCGCCTCCATGATTGTGAGAGATGGATCGTGGGACCTCTGCAATCACCTTGTTGAGGTTCACCCCTCACAAAGGTCATGGAGGAGGCTTTTATGAACTCTACTCCACATGGAGGGCTGGGTGTACATGGTCATTAAGAGTTAGGGACGAGAACAACTGTTGGGGGCCTCCATATATAGTCAAGTCTAAAAAAAAAAGAATCCAATGTTTTTAATATAATGTGGTAATCATAATTTTATAGTTATTTCAATTATATATCCTACTAGATGAGAAAGTTAAATGAGGTCTCAATTCAAAAAAGCTTGTGGTAGGTGTCTCAAATTTATAAAATTGAAAATTGAAGTCTCAATGTCATAAACACAAAATAATTTTCCCATGTTTAAATATCAGGATATCTTCCTATGAATCTTGCTCAGATAGTTACCGTTGTTCCCATATGTATTCATGAAAAAATTAATATTTGTTTCTTATCGAACAATATTTGAGTAGATTTTTTTTTTTTTTTTTGAGTAGATTTAATAAACCCAGGGTTCAAAGGGATGTATAACAACGCTTTGATCCAGACACTGGCTCATGAATTAGTTCAACTCCTATGGAGAGAGGTTCTAGTATTGCCAGAAGACGAGTTCGCAAACCTATTTGACAAGCTAGCATTCAACTTTTCTTTTCAAAGCTGCAGAATTGGGGAATGTTAAATATTTAATTATTCTAATACGCTCTTATCCAAATCTCATATGGAAAGTAGACAAGAAAGACCAAACTATATTTCACGTTGTTGTTAAACATCGGCAAGAGAGGGTGTTCAGTCTACTAGATGTGATAGGCGCTATTAAGGGTATGATTGCCAAATATATTGACACAAACAACAAAAACAACATGCTACACTTAGTTGGATGATTGGCTCCTTTAGATCAACTTAATATCATATCTAGAGCACCGTTTCAAATGAAACGAGGGTTACTGTGGTTTAAGGTGGGTAGTAATTATATGATTTGAATTAATTCTTTCTTTTGATTGTATATTTATTGGTTGTACTTTCACTTTATCTATTATTTATACCTCCATCATTGTAGGAAATAGAAAAGATTGTGCCGCCTTTATACAAGAAACAGAAGAATATAGATTAAAAGAGTAAACATGTGGATACATGTATTTGTGGATGTATATATGGTGAATAAAGCTCAAGACAGTGAAGCTGCGAATACACCTTCAGACATGAAGACAGAAAATAAAAATAAAAAATGTCAACCTAGGGTTAAAGATCAAGATGGTGATACACCTTGCGAAGAATTCAAAGACGAACATAAAGAGTTAAAAGAACAAGGTGAAAAGTGGATGAAAGACACAGCAAACTATCGCATGCTGGTATCAACACTGATTGCCATAGTGGTCATTGCGGCAACTTTTAATGTACCAGGTGGCAACAATCAAGTAATAGGAACACCCATTTTTTAAAAAAAGTTAAGTGGTTTACAGTGTTTTTCATATCAGATGCACTGGCATTACTCTCGTCTTCGACTTCGATACTAATATTTTTATCAATTCTGACTTCATGTTATGCGGAAGAGGATTTTCTCGTTTCATTACCTACAAAGTTGTTGGTTGGATTTACAACACTCTTCGTCTCTATAGCAAGCATGGTTGTAGCATTTAGTGCGACTTGCTTTTCGGTCTATTACAGTGAAGTGGCATGGGTTCCAATTATTCTAATTGCTTCTGCTAGTGGCATGGGTTCCAATTTTTTCTTTAAATTTTCTACCTGAGGGAATGTTTGAAGCTAGATTCGATCGTCAAAATGAAGGAGAACAAAAATGAGAAGCTTGTGGTTTTGAGCATCTAGGTTGATTATACGTACCCCTATTATGCGTTTGTGTGAGTGTGAAAGCTAAGAGAGCGTATGCGTGTGCAAGAATAAGAAGCTTAATCTCAAAATATTGCTTACGGTACGGTTTTATAAAAGAGCACCCATTTTACGGAAATTAAATAAGTTTTTTTAGTCGACCCAAAAAACTATTTTCAGTTTGATCATAGTTTTTTGGTCGTACCAAGCACCAAAAAAGAAAAAAAGCGTTTTCCAAAAAATATTTTACATTGAAACAAAAAGAGCCTTAAATTACTTATCTGGTAGATAGCATGAAAAACTTTGTCTATGCAATAAAATATGAGAAGTTATTACCGTTTCCAAGAAGACAATCTTGATTAACACCTCAATCACTCCGAAGTAGAATCTTATAAACATATTTTCTTTTGATCTAGTCACCCTGGCCACTAGATCGACATTCTCCAGCTTGCTTGGATTAGATAAGGATTATTCAGAACCCTTCCTTCTTTTTTCAACTATTTCAATAGACGTCGGCATTTGATTTCATTGGACCAAACTTGTGCATGGATAAGCTTCCCCAATTAAGTCGGTGTTACTTATATTTTCCTAAAAATAAACCATCTCAAACCTAATGCACCATGGTTAGCTAGATCTCGTTCAAGGTGAAACAAATTTGAGATACATCAAAATTTCAGAGAAATTAGTCTAAAACAATCCAATATATTTATAAAGAGTTTTTTGGTTAACAATCTCTTCGTTAACAATCTCTTCCCTCTCATAACGACTTACGGATCAAGCTTTGTAAAATATTAATCAGAAGATTAAGGATGCATTTAGTACGTGAAATGAGTATTTTAAGTGGTGAAGAGTTTGATATGTAAGACAGAGCCTCAAAAGAGGCCGACAAAAAGAGACAAAAATGGGAGAGAGAGAAAAAGGAAGAATGGAGTATAAGTGAGGGTTTGCTCTCTCCTCCCATGCATGGTGATTGGTGGGTGTCTCAAATCTCACGCCTCTCTCTCTCAGTGTACGGCCGTAGTTATCGTCTTAATTACTTTTTTTTTTTTTTTTTTTTTGGATATAATTACTGGATTGTTTGCATTGATAATGGTTGAATGTATTATTATTTTGGTACAAGCTCGTTATCTTATGACAGCTGCCACGAGACACGACTTTTTCCTCTTCACAAGGTGAATTCTATAGGACGTAACCAAAATTTATTATATTTTACTATTGTAATCTTTTGAAATAATTAATCATTCAAAATAATATTATAAAAAGAATTTTAAGTTTCAACATTATTTTCACAATTTACCTGCAATTGATAAGTCTGATTTTTTTTTTTTTTTTTGTTAACGACTAGTCTAATTAATGGCATTGTGATCCATAAATAGCTTCAGCAGGATCACATGGAGCCGTGGAGGTCCTGTTGTTGTCGTCTTAATTACTTGATTGTTTGCATTGATAATGATTGAATGTACATTTAAGCAGCAAAGGGGATTGCGATTGATAAAGCACTAGTAGCAGAAAATAATAATAATAAAAATAAAATAAAATAAAATAAAAGCTAAGGAGTCAATGACCTAGCCGTGGATAGAGACGTGATTCGTTGAAATTTGCTGTAAATTTTAAATAGATTGGGGCGGTGACTTTTCATAGATATTGTCTTATAATAGTCTGAGATGTTATTTTGTATGTATCTTTGGCATTGTACTGAGCATTTTGCCCAATTTAATTGTTATATCAATGAAGAGATAATTTATTAATAAGCCATGAACATGATCATAATTTTTCTCAATAAGTTTAGAAGAAATAATCTTAGTTTCCATCAACATTGGGTAGAGACCTTAAATCGTAAGTGACCTTAAGAGAGGATAATTTTAAGAGTATTGCTATAAATTAAACTTTTATCTTATCACTATTCCACACTACTCACATGGAGTAATTCCATACTCCAATGTTTTAATTATCTCCCTTTCATCCTGCAACATTTGGTGTATAAAAGTAAGGTTTTTTAGTTGCAACACAAATATGATTTGATTTTATTATAATCAATTGCAACAAATCCTGAAATAAAATCGAACAAATACCTGCATAAAGAGTGATGTACGTACGACAAGATGATGAACCAACAGCCTGATAAGTTAACATGAAATGTAAAAATACAATAAAAAAAGAAAAAAAAATCAACAATAGACTGATCAATTAATATGAGACGACAAACAAATAACTCTATAGAAAGATATGTATCATACGATAATAAATCAACAATAGACTAACCAGTTAATAGGAGGCAAACAAATAGTTGTATAGAAAGATATGTATGATAGGATAATAAATCAACAATGGACTCATCAGTTAATATGAGAGAAACAAATACCTGTATAGAAAGATATGTATCATAGGATAATCAAATTTAGAATAGAAAGATAATTGGTCCCGTATTGGAGACCCTTAATAAATCAATTCAATACGAGAAATGGATGGCATGCTTTATTTATTTATTTTTAATAACAGTGCTTCTTCATTTATTCATCTCATAAAAATAAGGACATAAATTTTCTCCAAACTAGTCAGGAGGAAATATCCTCCAACCAATTTAAAACAGTGCCAAGTATCTATAAACATTTAAAACGCACATTAAATTCTTAAGTATTAATTGCAGTTTACTAACTTAGACTAACGTTTTAATTGTTTATAGATACTTGACACTATTTTAAATGAGTTGGGGGATATTTCCTGCAGACCAGTTTGAAAGAAATTTCTCTCTTAAAAAATAAAGCATGTTACTTTGACAAGAATATCATAAATACAATGAGAAACTTATTCCATCAAAATTTGAGCTATACTTTGTTTAACTCTTTGAATGTCACTATTCCAATTAGTTTCTAGATTTGCAGCATATTCCGATGAATCACGTCTTTGGCCACTGCTCGATCCATCACAACTTTCTCAAATAGACAATAATTTTCTAGCTTTTCTATCTTCGCTACAAATGCATTTATAGTACATTCCTAGCTTTTAGAGGTGTACAACAATTATTATTTGACCATACTTAATCCAAATCACAGAAACTAAAAGGAATCATACGAAAGGCAATGGATGTTTAGTTTTGTGTCCATGCACGTAATTAGCCCTAGTTTTAGTATCTATCTCTTCCATTGTACTAACAACTAAGGTCCCTTGTTTTATGGTCCACACAAAAATTGACGGGTCAAAATAAGAAAAGGTGTCTCACAGTACGTCAAGAAATTGATCCCACCAAGCTATCTTCTTAGCTATTTCTTACTTTTATCTAAAATAAACAAGCAAAACATTAAAAAAACCCTTGCATCTCAAATGCAAAATACATTTTTGTTGCATTCACCGCTACATGTAGTGCACACTATTCACACATCCATCTCATTAATATACTATTTCTCTCTCTGCATCTCTATTTTCCCAGAATTTTCTCCTACTATTACTCTTCCACGTCTCTTTTTTTCGAAAATTTGCTCATACTATTTTTCTCTCTACATCTCTTTTTCTTCCCAAAAGTTGAAAAATAAGATCTTTATAAAAAATACAATCCTTATAAAAAAAAAAATTAAATGATATAAAAAAAAAAAAATAGATAATCGGATGTATGATGTCTTTTAAAACTCATTAGTAAAACTAGATAAAGTGAGTTTTGATTAGTCATTTTGCATAAAAATATACATCAACCAATTTGAATGCTCTTAAATCATGAACTTACATCTATTTTACTTTGCTCCACTTTGTTTGGATTTTAGAAATCCCCAAATACTTATATTTAGCCTTTAGACAATATTTGATTTGTACAGTTTACTTAATCTTAAAATGTGAAACGAGGACCACACTACAAGAAATTAGGTCTTTAGGGGCGACTCAAAGTCGCCCCTAAAGGTTCTAAAGTGGATGCTGTTGCCAACAGCGTCGACTTGTCGACCCTAAAGGTGTCGACGCTAATAGTCCGACCCTAATGATCAAATGTATGATTATCAGGGTCCACTTAAAAGTCGACCCTAATGATCACTTTTAGCGTCCACTTTATCGACCCTAAAAGTCACAATGTTTTGACCCTAAAGATGATGTACACGGAAGCGAAAGTCGACCCTAATAGGCAAGCATTAGCGTCCACTTTTAGTTAACCATTAGGGTCCACTTTGTCGACCCTAATGGTCCTTAAAAAAAAAAAAAAAAGAATAACTATCAGCGTCCAAACTAAAGTGGACGCTGATAGTTAACCATTAGCGTCCACAAAGTAGACCCTAATGGTCCTCAAAATTTTTTTTAAAAAAAATAAAAAATAAAAAAAAAATTAACTATCAGCGTCCAAACCAAAGTGGACGCTGATAGTTAACCATTAGCGTCCACAAAGTAGACCCTAATGGTCCTCAAAAATTAAAAAAATAAATAAATAAATAAAAAATAAAAAATTAACTATTAGCGTCCAAACCAAAGTGGACGCTAATAGTTAACTATTAGCGTCCACAAAGTGGACCCTAATGGTCCTAAAAAATTAAAAAAAAAATAATCTGCGATCGATCGCACTTGGAGTGCGATCGATCGCAGTACCAGTAGATTTTCGACATTTTGCGATCGATCGCAGTTGGAGTGCGATCGATCGTAGTACCAGAAGGTTTTCGACATTTTGCGATCGATCGCAGTTGGAGTGCGATCGATCGCAAAATATAAAAAACCTACTTGAAAACCCTCTGGTACTGCGATCGATCGCACTCCGATCGCACTTGGAGTGCGATCGATCGCGGAACCAGGGAACACTGGTATGAGTAACAGACATCGGCTAACTCCTAACCACAATACTTCTAACATCTATCAATAACAGTCCCACTAATACATGTTAATTATGAGCAAAAGGAGAGGAGCAACATAGCTAGGTTGTCTGTTAATGAACCATTAATCCTTTAATCAATAACAAATTTTCCATCTTTTAGAACCAGAAACATCAAACACCAAAATACCCAAATAGCATTTATCTTTCCCTCCACTTTCTCGGCAATCAAACCAAGGGTAAACTGAAACCGCACTACCAAAAAATCGAAAGAATACAGTCACTAATCCAACCCCAAATTCACAATGGATACAAACACATCAAACAAAGCCCAAAAATTAACACAAAAATTGCAAAAATTTAAAGTTTAAAGAGGTCTAATGAAAATAGGGACATAAAAAAACCATTAATCCATTAATCCATTTGTCTTCTCTCTAGCGAGCTCAGCTTCCTACAATAGGGACATAAAAAAACCAGATCTAATGAAAATACATTAAACCACACCACACTACAGTATAGAACAACATTAATACCCACAGCCAGTGTTTGGAAATGTATAGAAACTAGCTACAAGCAGATGAACAGAAACTTTAATAATAATCCAAATGTGTATATTATTATCCAAAGGTTATTACTACGATGGTCATTTTTCAATCAAGCCTTGTCCATCAACTTGAGATTGGATAAGTAAATTTTAGAACTCAGGAAGCAAATCCCACAGCATTCAACAACAAATCTTAAAACCAAAAGCAAATTCCTAACATGTAAACAACTTTCAATAAAAAAAAAGAAATGGACAAAGCAATGTAAAAGGAACGTAAAACATTTTTCATGAAGTTTATGGGCAGTCGATTTCCATCCATAATGAATTAATTTGACTCAAACCAGATATTGTAAAACCCAATAAAATTAAATATAATGGATAGATGATTCATCTTTTACACCCATCAATTGCTGGCCTGAGGTGGATTGTTCTACACTCTTTAACATGGAAAACTTCTAATAACTACATAAATAAAAAGAATTCGTATATAAATTGAAATCTTTAAAATCATATGCTTTACAGAAAGATAATATACTCCTAATGTATACTACCACCTGCAATGATTTGACATCTTTACGCTAACAAAATATGCAAGATAACTCCCTCCCTATGGAATGGTTCTTTCCCAAGACAAGAAATAAATAAAAAGCAAACTTTTTTTCCTTTTCCTTCTTGGAGATCGTTAAACTTCAAAACTAAAACATTAACAATGTAGGAAGAGAAGAGAGTTGAACAAAGTGTGTATTATGCAAGACAAGCAATAAGAAAAATACAATCAATAATATCTGTACATAATGCAATCAAGAATATGTGTATTAAAGTAATCTTAATCTCAAGGTACATAATGAATATGAAAATAGAAATTTGTTTTTTAGTTGACTGCACTATTGCCCTTCCCCATCAAATCAATCAAAATGAGAATCTTCTAGAAAGGGATATAGAGGTCAAGAACTTAAATAAACAACCAACTTCTTTAGCAAAACAAGACAAGACATTGACATTTTCTTACTCCTTTTTGATGTTTTTGGATACAAAAGAAGCTCACCACTAACAAAGAAGGCATCTGCTCAAGGAAAACAGAAAGGGACAACTCAAACCATATGCCAAACAAAATGCAGCAATCAGAGACTACAAACCTAATAAGCAGAGCATTAATCTGCAATATGGTTTTTTCATACCATTTGACAAAATTGACAATACTTGACATTTTTATATTATAAGAGAATATTGTGAAACATATGAAAAAGCACAAACTATATATATATATATATATATATATATATATATATATAATCGTGTTAATCTCTATAAATCTTGAAATCTTTGGTGGACTAATTAAACTCAAGATCTCCTCCTCCTTAGAAAGGAAGAGATCTCTGAGCTAGGAGGTAGTTACATTTGGTTAATTAATTATAAGGTCATTGATAAATTTTATATATATATGCACATAAAATTTGGCAAGGAGTTGTCCATATATATGGACTTTGAGATGAAAAGTGACTATCATTTCCCTGTAAAATGACCAAAGCAACCCTAAAATGATCGATATGGGACAATTATGTTAGATACTACATATGTTCCAAGAAAATCTTATGCTCAAAAGGGTTAGCTTTTTACTTTACAAAGAGTACGATTTATACGGGTTAGTATCAGATTCAGATTATATACTATGAATATTATTATTCCGTCAACCTTAAATATCTGTACCCAACCAGCACCAACAATATTGAATTTCACCACAGCACATATATATTAAGGTACAGTACCTGGCCCTACGGTTCTGAAACCACACCTCAACTTGCCGTGGCCTCAGCTTCAATTGCATAGCCAAAGCCTCTTCTGTTTCTGTAGAAAAAAGCATAATATTAATCCAGACGGATTAATTAAAGATCAGCAACAAATTAATTAATATTGATAAAACCATTGGCCAAAAAGAAAAGAAAAATACAATACAATCATATTCTTTTTTTGTCCCCAAAACTTACGGGGTTTAAGGTGTGGTTTTGTCTGAAACTTTCTTCAAGGAGACGAGATTGTTCCTTGGTGAGGCGGAGTTTCTTGCGGGGAGGGCCTCCGTTGCTGCTTTCCTCTTCATCATCCATATTCATCGTCATCCATTCTTCTTCTGCTCCTCCTGATGGTATTTGGTTTATGTCCAAGTCCCTCACTGCACAAACCCCATCACTTTTTAACATTATATTCTTATTCTTTCACCAAAGAAATAACAAAAATTGTATAAATTAATCAACCGCGCGCGTATATACATGGAAACTATCTCTAATATTTATGGGATATGAAAGAAGACAAATATGGATGCTATTGCTCATCAATTTCAATTATTTATTTATTTTTTTATTTTTTTACCTACTCTTTAGGGGCGATAAAGTCGCCCCTAATAGTTAAGCATTAGGGTCGACTTTCAAAGTCGACCCTAATGATTCGTCTTCAGCGTCCACTTTTAGTGGACGCTATTGCTCATCAATTTTAATTTTTTATTTTTTTTTAAATTTTTTTACCTACTCTTTAGGGGCGATAAAGTCGCCCCTAATAGTTAAGCATTAGCGTCGACTTTCAAAGTCGACCCTAATGATTTGTCTTCAGCGTCCACTTTTAGTGGACGCTATTGCTCATCAATTTTAATTTTTAATTTTTTTTTTAATTTTTTTACCTACTCTTTAGCGATAAAGTCGCCTAATAGTTAGCATTAGGTCGACTTTCAAAGTCGACCCTAATGATTCGCCTTCAGCGTCCACTTTTAGTGGACGCTATTGCTCATCAATTTTAATTTTTATTTTTTACCTATTTTAGGCGATAAAGTCGCCTAATAGTTAAGCATTAGGTCGACTTTCAAAGTCGACCTAATGATTCGTCTTCAGCATCCACTTTTAGTGGACGCTATTGCTCATCAATTTTAATTTTTATTTTTTTAAATTTTTTACCTATTTTAGGCGATAAAGTCGCCTAATAGTTAGCATTAGGTCGACTTTCAAAGTCGACCCTAATGATTTGTCTTCAGCGTCCACTTTTAGTGGACGCTATTGCTCATCAATTTTAATTTTTATTTTTTTAATTTTTTACCTACTTTTAGGGCGATAAAGTCGCCTAATAGTTAAGCATTAGGGTCGACTTTCAAAGTCGACCCTAATGATTCGTCTTCAGCGTCCACTTTTAGTGGACGCTATTGCTCATCAATTTTAATTTTTTATTTTTTTTTTAAGTTTTTTACCTACTCTTTAGGGGCGATAAAGTCGCCCCTAATAGTTAAGCATTAGAAAGTCGACCCTAATGATTCGTCTTCAGCGTCCACTTTTAGTGGACGCTAGTGCTCATCAATTTTAATTTTTTATTTTTTTTTTTAATTTTTTTACCTACTCTTTAGGGGCGATAAAGTCACCCCTAATAGTTAAGCATTAGGGTCGACTTTCATTGATCTTTTATTTGTTTTTTTTTTTTTTTTTTTAGCTTTTAGCGTCCACTTAAGTGGACGCTATTGGTGTACTATCAGGGTCGACTATTGTGGACGCTAAAAGTTTTTTTTTTGCCCCTAAATTTTTCGCGCCCCTTTAATAATTCCCGCGTGTATATTGGGGTCGACTTATTAGCGTCCACTTTTATGTGGACGCTAATAATTGACTATTAGGAAAAGTCGCCCCTAATAGTTGAGTATTAGGGGCGACTATAAAGTCGCCCCTAATAAGTCGCCCCTGATGAGTCAGTTTCTTGTAGTGCCACTAATTGGCCAGTTATATATTTATTTTTTCCTCTCCCTCTGGTCCTCAAACTATAGACATTTTGCTTTGTTATCCACGTACACACAGACTCAACTGGATCACATAGAGGGCAGTACCCATATAATTTATGTTTTTTTTTTTTTGAGGGGAAAAATTATAATTTCGGGTTATTAAGAGGTATTGTTATAATTTTGGACTGACTTGACTGTTTGCATTGTGATCATATGGAGGGCCAGTTTGGGTCGTTGAGGTGTTTTTATCTGTATGCATACTCCATTCATTAATTTAGTAGGTACATGCTTCTGATCTTAGGACACCTGGCACTTAATCAATCATACATACATACATACATCCTTCCAGATCATGCATGACTTGATACGTGACGTCATTCTCCAACGAAAGCACTTCAATTCTTACGTATTGTGGTGGGAAGAAAGTTTATTTATTTAATTGTTGTTGGTAAAATATATATAATAGAAAAACAAAAAAAAAAAACAAAAAAGAATCCAACTGTGTTGGTAAAACATACATCCTTCCAGTCGGATTTCTGCATAATTCTAGAATCTGAAATCTTTCTTAAAGATCAAGTTTTCCCAAGTTTATTTAAGGGCTTTTAGAGCACGTTTTTGAAGAGATTGGAGGCAATATTTTTAGAGAACAACGAGCACTTTCCTTCCTGTGCAAAGTGAGAAAGTTAAGATTTTTGTGCTTTCAATTGCTACTCTTGGAGCATTTGCTGTGAACTACTACCGTTCATCAACAACCATAGAATTTTATCGGAGTTCCGGTAAAGAAGATAGAAGAATTTTCTAAAGGTTTTAGGAGAACTATTGCCATAGTGGGCAAGGGAGTGACTTGTCTATGGGTGTGTCAACTACAATAAGTCATGTAAATGTGAACAACTTGTAATTTTCATTCTTTTATAGTGTATTGATTTCTTGGCTTTGGCTGCTTGGAATAGTTTTACTTTTGAAGAGTTTTCAAAAAGTTTTCACGTTGTCACCAAAATCCCTGTATTGATTGTGTGGCAATTGAAGTTTTATGATTTGTCTTTATTTCACAACTGACGAATTTTAATTCTCTATTATGATGCATAATTGAGTGTTGATATGGTTGATAATTTTTAAATGAGAGGTGTTACAGATCATTCTTTTTCTCATATATTGTCCATCTCTTTTCCAAATCAACCATTGAATTTGTGAGACCTAAGTCCCACAAATTCAATGGTGGGCCCATCTCTCTCCCTTTTATTTATTTATTTATTTTTGTTGTAACAAACTGCTTCATAGAGAACAAAACCAACAAACAAAACAGCCCCTAGTAGGAGGGAAGAGGGAGAGGTGGATCTTTGCCACTACAAATAGGGAAGGAGGGGGAGGGGGGAGAACCCAAGATAACTTTTGCTGCGGCTCAATATGCCACATGATGGACACAGAAATTTACATTTCTGTGAATTTTTCTAGTCTCCCAAAGAGAAAAGGCTGGGAGAAGGGAAATAGAATCAGATATTAGATAATCTGTTGTATAGAGACGAACAAGATATGGGCAAAAGATGACAATCAAACATTTTTCTTTTTTAATTGTGCATTATCTTGTGAACACCTATTCAACCCTAGCCTCTTAATTATTGTTGGAGTCTAATTTATTATTTTTCGTAAAGGTCGAAAGAGCATGGTGATGATGTGATGAGGGGTCATGCCTATTTTTAATAAGGGCTAAGCCTAATTTTTAAGGCTCAAAATACAACTTTATGAAACAAATTAAAAGAAAATTTGAAAAACTAGGAAAGCCATAGCCCCTTTGTCTATTAATAGTTCCGTTACTTCTAACACACGTTATATTCAAATAAAAATGATTGCAAATAACAGATTTCTAAATGAGTTGGGCAACTACTCCAGTTTTAAATCTGTCTCGTACCTACAAAATGTCAAAAAGTCAAATGATGTCTAGTGGTTATATTTATTTGTCTCCCACTCTTTACTCAAATTAACTATAGACCTTTTATTTATTAATTTAGTGATCTGGACGTTTTTAGATAGGAGTTGGTTATTTATAGACAAGTTATATATCAGAACGTTATATTAAAAAAAAAAAAAGTCAAAACATCATATATAATATATAATTATATATGGAGGGCTAGTAGTTCTGAACTTATTGACTTAATTTGTTGTGATTACAAAATGCTTACAACTGGCTTTGCAGACATAATTTGGGCTAATCTTAAAATATTAGTGCGTCACATTAATGCATGCATACATGATTACAAAATGTTGTTGGAAAACAGAAATATTGTCTACCTGATCATAATATATAAGTGACAACAACCTCACACGAAAGCATGGTTAAACTAATCTTAAAATATTAGGGCATCACTTGCATTCATACGTTTCAAAATTTTAGAAGGAAAAAAGAAAATTGTCAACGCAACATGCATGCACGTACGTTATAATAATTCGTAAGTGACATCAACTTCCCACTAAAGCATTGCATGCGTATTATTATCCAAAGAAAATTCTTGTAACCATATGTATATAATAATTAAATATATAATAGCGGTAATTAGTGTTTTTTTAGCGTCCTTTTTATGGTGTCATTTCCTTCGGTTTTGTAAATGACGCAAACCATTTTACGTCTTATAGTACAAAACGACGAAAATTTCACCCTTTAGGGTTAAAAGACGTCATTAGTACATTCAAGCGTGTGCATTTTACAAATGTTTTGTAAGTATAAACATGCATGTTATAATTTCTCATTCTTCTATAATATTACGAACTGATTTTTTAGGTTGGTGTTGTCAGAGTGGTTTAATATTTAAGTTACTTAAAAGGGTTTCCAATTCTTCATCAGTTGAATCATTTATTGTTTTTATAATATTTAATGGTTGATTGTATGGTGATGAAATTTTAAATTCCACATTTATTTTTATTTACACCTATTCAAACCCCATCTAGATGTTAGAAGTCGTTGGGCTATAATTTTCAGAGAAACTTGTAATGCTTACAACTGGCTTGAAGACATTATTTGGGTTGATACATTATAAAATTTTAGAGTTTGACATGACTTTATCAATATTAGTGACGTCAATCTTACACAAAAGAATATCGTTTGCCTTATATGGTCAAGTGGAGCTTCTTGCAATTTGCTTTTAGTATATTAAACGAAATTATTTAGTTGACTAACTTTTTAATTTTTTGTTCTATTCATTTGTGCTGATCAAGATATAATGGTGAACATTGCTTTATAAATCTGGTGGTGGACTTCGTATTCAAACGCTCCAGTGAGGTTAGAATCAAGGACTCGATCCGTCATTTTAGGTCAATGACGGATAGGCAGCAGAAGGCCATGGTGGTAACGTCGACAGCGATGGTAGGCAACGAGGGCATAGGGACAGATCTACCTAAGTTAAAAAGAAAAAACATTTTAGGGGGTTGAGAGGCGGCAAATCGAACCCCCTTATAGCTCCTCCCCAAAGCACTTAAAGTATGTTTGAGACTGTATTTTTGAAATATAAATTTTATTTCAAAAATAGTTGTTTTGGCAAAACTTCATTTTTTATTTTAAAATTCTGTCAAAAGTATGTTTTACCCATTTTTAGAGTAAAAAAGTCGAAGAAGTACTTTTAGAGTTTTTTACCAAACAGTCCAGCTTTTTGTTTTGCACAATTTTTTGGATATTAAAAATACTTTTAAACCTTTTTTAACGCAATCTCAAACATGTTTTTGCCCATCATCTAATCCTAAATAAGCTCTTACCCATCTCGTGAGGTCAGTCATTTTATTTTAAATATATTGTGAAGCTTAATTGAAATGTAATATAATTTTCTCGATTAAAAAAAAAAAATGAAACACGTGATTGTTTGCAATTTGCATAATATATTTTCGTTTTGTATTTATTATTCTAATCTTATATACATCACTTGACTGCCAACAATGGGACAGGATTTCCTAGTT
Organism: Corylus heterophylla; assembly: GCA_016403345.1. Lineage (NCBI taxonomy): Eukaryota > Viridiplantae > Streptophyta > Magnoliopsida > Fagales > Betulaceae > Corylus > Corylus heterophylla. The sequence continues at coordinate 18,965,059 of CM028140.1, forward strand.
TTTAGGATCTGAGTTTAAAGACCTTGCTGTTCTTCATGTGGATTCTAGCTAGCTAGCAACTTGAAATGCTTAATTACAATTGTACTGGCTTTCACACATGATTTAGGCTCTATGCTTAAATTAATCTTAAAATATTAGTGCATGTGATCACATGCGTTCATACTTCAAATTTTGGAAAGCAAAAATGTCAATGCAACGATAGACTTAGCAGTAAGGTGAGATCGATTCAAATCTACCATCCTAGGATGATCCGCATGCAAGACGACAAAAAAGACAGCGGATTAGAAAACAAAAATGATTCCAGACTTCACTTCAAAGTCAATGGGATGGATGAAGTTTTTTATTCTATTTATTTATGTTTCTCGTCAAATAATGTTGAAGATTGTTTTATAAATCTGGTGGACATTGTAGCCAAACGCTCCAGCAAGATTTAGCATCAAAAACTTCGTTTCTTTTGACTGCTCAGCAGACTCTGAATTGAAGCTCGATTAATTTGCAACGGCTACCTAGAAAGGCTAGAATTTTAGTAGTAAGTGTTGTCAATCTCCTACGATAAATCTTCAGCATAATAGTTGTTCTCTCTTCACGCCAATAGCAATTTCTCTTACTCATGACTTTTTTTTTTTTTTTTTCCAATTCATAATATATATATATATAAGCTTGGTGTTTCTGTTTGTGCTGCTTCCTACTTCATATATACTAATTTACTTCTTCACAAATTTCATTAATGAAACTTTATGAAAAAAGAAATATAATTTGATTAATCCGAAAAAAAAAAAAAAAAAAAAAAAAAAATTGATGATTTGTTGTGAGGGATGGCTAATTAGTGCAGTGCGAATGTCCTGCTAAATTCGCTAACAAATCAGGCAGAAAATCACCTACTAAGTAACTACAACTGGGATCTTCATTATCTCTGATCAGTTTACATTGTGTAAATTGTGGAAGGAAATTTGATAAGCATAATAAGCAAGAAAAATGAAAAAGTTATGCGGTATCTTTATTCAAAATCATTTCTCTCTCTCTCTCTCTGGTCTGTAATTAACTAGTGAATCAATACATAACATATCTCAAGGTGTTCGTATGTCAATTTTTCCTACAAATATAAATACTTTTGTTGTTATAAATATATATCTCGCTAATTCAAACACCAAGCACATGGGCCTTCAATTTTGGAGATCTTTGATATTTTAACACAACCATAATCTTAAGTTATTTCCAAATGAAACAACTTATTTATGTTACTAGAGATGACACTTAATTAGTTTTTGAAGTCACTCTTCCTCTGCTCATCTATTTAAATATTCTATACATATACACAAAACCATATTAACTATGTATTGATGATTTCTTTTCTATCTGTTTTATTTCTTACAAAATAAAAAAGAGAAAAAGTCCAAGCGGGTACTGTCAAGTGTCAAGTAAAGAGCCTCAAGAAAGAAGACAGAAGTCAAAGGTGACCGCAAGGAGTGAGATATTTCCAAAAAATGAGTAGTCCTCAAGGAGCTTCTAGTATTGGAGAAGGTGACTGTCAAGAAGTACCAGATGATCACGTTGTAACAATAGATGAATTTGATGCTAGTGAGTGCTCTCTCTTTCTTTGTTGTCCATATGCAGTTACATAGACGTGTGATTAACAAAAAATAAAAATAAAAAAAGTTTCCGATTAATATCTTAGAGAGCAGTGTTATGAGAATTCCCTTTTTTTTTTTATGCTGAATTGTGAATTTGGCTAAAATGATCTGTTAAGCATTTCTATATAGGCTGTTCTTGGAGCAGTTTTCCGGTTGGGTGAACCACCAGTCAAAGATATCAAGAGTTATCGCAGAGAACAAAAGTCTTTAATTGTTAGGGGGTGCTATTTATAATTTTATTGAGGCTAAATGTAGTCGTTGGAGTCTTGATCCCCAGGCTCCTTTAATCATGGGATCGACGATTTGGTGTGGGAATACGTTCCTGAAAGATCGTATCTGATTTGATCCCCGAGTCTTTCAGGATTCGTGCATGATCGGATGATCGGATCCCAAATATGGAGAGCTCGCTGATTGCGGCGCAGTATGCTCAAGTTGCTGGACCCGAGCGTGGGTCTTGTTCGGCTTTGGGCTTTTTGGTTCGAGATGGGCTATGGATCTTAGTGGGCTAGACCTCCCTGCTGGCCCAATTCCCAACATAGGCCGAGAGAGACCCCTAAAAGAAATAGAAAGAATGACGCACACTGACACAGTACACACACACAAAAGAAGAAGAAAATTTTCATTTGTTGCGTTATTAGATATTTTATCTTCCTTCTTCTTCATTAGTATCTAAATGGTATGATTTATCACCAAAATCCTGTAATTCATATGTTTGTTGCTTCAAAATTTACAGGGACAAAAAGATTTCATTATCTTGGCACTTCTGTTCGCCTCTATCAAGCTACCTTAAAAGGTGATTGGAGAGTTGCTAAGGCTCTATATGAGAAATATCCAGATGTATTTCGTCATCCCATAACAGAATGGAATGAGATACCTCTTCACATCGCAATCGCATCAAAACACATAGCTTTTGCAAAAGAAATGGTCAAATGCATGACTCCGGATGACATAGCATTGCCAGACAACAATGGAAACACAGCCCTTATGCTTGTTGCTGAATTTGGAATCGTGTCAACTGCGAAGGAGCTGGTGGAAATTAACAAGGATCTGCCATTAATCCGTGGCAGTGGTGGAAGCACACCACTTCAGGTGGCCGCTTTGAACGGACGTAGAAGGATGGTGTCGTATCTATACGAAGTGACTCATTTTGAAGATTTGGAACCTATGGAACGCATTGATATCCTTGTTGCCACTATTTCTACTGATACGTATGGTATGTCCTACATCGATCTAAAATATAATTGGGAGTTTGAGAAATTAATTTTCAATGTGTTCTACTTATTGAAGTTTCAATTGAACATAAAATGTCTATCATGAGAATTTTACAAAACTGATCATGTTGTTGCATAACTTTGGCAATGACTCTTAGAAAGTTTTTTTTTTTTTTTTTTTGGGGACGGAGTGGTTTCTATTGCAATCTACTGACCATACAATGATTTTTGAACTAACCTTTTGAAAATAATCAAATCAAATGCGTTGATTTATGGACAGATATAGCATTGAAAATTCTGAAAAAGGATCGAACTTTAGCAACTATGGAGAATAGCAATGGGAGGATAGCATTGCAAGAGTTGGCCAGAAAACCTTTTGCATTCGACAGCAGAAGTCAACTATCAATATGGGAAAGATGCTTAATGTCTGGTTAGTTTGCCTCAACATAACTTTCTTTACTTGAGTATCCCAACTAGTTGTTTTTATTGCACTAATCACATTGGGACAATTTTACTCGAATAAACTTTGAATGAGAGTAGTATTACCTGATCACCACAAATCTTTTGATAATATTTACCTCCTAAGCTTTGAAATTTAATTATAATTTTTGACTCTTGTAATAATAAGAATGACATAATTCTCAAAAAGTGAGATGCTAGATCATTAGATTGTCATGAAGCTTGCGGCATTTGATATGCATCAAAAGATATAAGGATTAAACTTTAAAGTGTTTTGGACGAAATATATCCAACAAGTTCACTATTAGAATAGCTAGACCTCTCCACGATTTTCATGAGGGGTGGGTAATGGAGGCCGTACATCTTCCTCTCAGAGGTCACCCTCCACAACTGTGACGGGTTGGTCATAGGACCTCCACAACCCCCTTGTAGAGGTCACTCCACTTCGAACCACCTCTCATGGTGGTCACGGCCCGGTCACTTCCACCTCTGATGGAGGGTTGGGTCTACATGGTCGTTCATAGCAGGTGGAGAGGAGACCCACAACTATGAATCAATCTCCATGGTCAACTCTTCTTTACAGCCATTTTGGTTATCTATTCGATGCAAAGTCAACAGAGGTCTTGATTTACAGATGTTGGTATAACGTGTCCCAAATTTATCAAATTCAAATTGATCTCTCGATGTAAAAAAGACAAACGTACGGATGGTGGTATATATAATTCTAAACATTTCTTAAATCTATCAAATTCGAACTCTCAATGTTAAAAAGACAATCAGGTGGTGACATATTTTCCTAAGTTTAAATATAATTTACTTCTATCAATTTTGTTAAAATAATTAACAATATTCATAATTACCAAGGTTCCAATCGTTATTGATTGTAAAATTGATATTTTTTTTTCTTGTCAAATGATATTTCAATAGATTTGTTTTCATAATTTTAGGTTTCAAAGGGATGTTTAACAAAGCTTTGAGGTGGACACTAGCTCATCAATTAGTTGAAAGGCTCTGGATAGAGATTCTACTATTGCCAGATGAGAAGTTCAACGATCTATTGGACAAGCATTTGACTTTACTTTTTGACGCTGCAAAATTTGGGAATGCTGAATATCTAATTATACTTATACGATCCTATCCTAATCTCATATGGAAAGTGGACATGAAAAATCGAACTATATTTCATATTGCTGTTAAACATCGGCAAAGGAGCGTGTTCAAACTAATATATGAGTTAGGCGCTATCAAGGGTATCATTGCAAAATATATTGATATAAACAAAAACAATATGCTACACTTAGCTGGACGATTGGCTCCTTTAGATCAACGAAATATTATATCAGGAGCAACCCTTCAAATGCAACAGGAGTTATTGTGGTTTAAGGTGAGTAATAATATTATATTATTTGAATTTATTTTTCTTTTGATTGCATATTTATTGGTTACACTTTCACTTGTCAATTATTTATATCTCCATCATTGTAGGAGATAGAACAGATTGTTCCGCCTTCATACTTGAATATGAAGAATATTTATAAGGGTAAACTTGTGGATACACCTACAAATCAAACAAGTCAAGGGGCTACACCTTGGGAATTATTCACAAAGGAACATGAAAAGTTAAAAGAACAAGGTGAAAAGTGGTTAAAAGACACAGCAAATTATTGCATGCTTGTAGCGGCATTGATTACCACGGTGGTCTTTGCTGCAGCTTTTACTGTACCAGGTGGCAACAATCAAGAAATAGGAACACCTATTTTTTTGAAAAGTACGTGGTTTCTAGTATTCTTCATATCAGATGCAATGGCACTACTCTCCTCTTCGACTTCAATAC